>CAJHNH020008531.1:347500-354969 GCA_905116865.2 Candidula unifasciata
CTACAGTGCAAAACAGGGACACTGAAAACAGACATTAGAATATAAAATAACTAAATGTGAAATGCACAGTTCTGCAAGATTACTAGCAGCACCAGAAAAAGACAACGCTACGAATACCAGCATCCATGTCTGGATTATTCTGACAGAC
This sequence comes from Candidula unifasciata, assembly GCA_905116865.2. Classification (NCBI taxonomy): domain Eukaryota; kingdom Metazoa; phylum Mollusca; class Gastropoda; order Stylommatophora; family Geomitridae; genus Candidula; species Candidula unifasciata. Next base: position 347,649 of record CAJHNH020008531.1, read on the forward strand.
AAAGAGGGACATGGTTTGGCCGTCTAATGAGAATGTAGTCAAGACCAAACTGCATATGAGACTTTTTACAGCAAAATATCTGAGAGAAATGCAGGGGGAAGAACAAGACAGAGAATGATGAATGGTGTAGCTGCAAAAAGTTGAGCAAATTCAAAACCCAAGGCACATGAGAAGAGCAAGAAAAAGACAGAGAACCACAACACTGGGCTACAATCTTGTATCAGTAAGACGACACAAAAAGAAAAAGACTCACACATATGTAAATAATACTCATGAGTGTGTTTGTAGAAAAAAAAAAAAAAAAGAGATGTCAGCCTGTAAGAACTATAGTAAATAAATAAAAAAAAGTAGTAAAAATGTCCCCATTAAAATTAATTCAATTACAAGTAAATATTTGTGAAATACATTCAATATAAGTAATAAACTAATAGGCTGAAATACCTTTTGCTTCCCTGCGAACAATGGTGTAGTTTGCCAGTCCAAGGGCAACATTAAACAGTAAACAAGAAAGCAGCTTCGTAAACTTCATAACAGTTTTAGATCGATGATGCAAAATCTCAAACGCAACATACTCCATCAGAAAAAGAAGGCCTGCAGCAATAGCTCCATCATTTGCTGAGGAAAAGAAACAGTAAATATAATTTATTTCACTTGACACTCACAAATAATGGTTCTGCCTATGAAATAGGTCTCAAAATTGGTCGGTCTGTCTATCTATCTATCTATCTATCTATCTATCTATCTATCTATCTATCTATCTATCTATCTATCTATCTATCTATCTATCTATCTATCTATCTATCTATCTATCTATCTATCTATCTATCTATCTATCTATCTATCTATCTATCTATCTATCTATCTATCTATCTATCTATCTATCTATCTATCTATCTATCTATCTATCTATCTATCTATCTATCTATCTATCTATCTATCTATCTATCTATCTATCTATCTATCTATCTATCTATCTATCTATCTATCTATCTATCTATCTATCTATCTATCTATCTATCTATCTATCTATCTATCTATCTATCTATCTATCTATCTATCTATCTATCTATCTATCTATCTATCTATCTATCTATCTATCTATCTATCTATCTATCTATCTATCTATCTATCTATCTATCTATCTATCTATCTATCTATCTATCTATCTATCTATCTATCTATCTATCTATCTATCTATCTATCTATCTATCTATCTATCTATCTATCTATCTATCTATCTATCTAGCTATCTATGCAAGGTTCCCAATTCTGCAATGTCGGATTATTTTCCAATTTACTGTACATAGTCGAAAAGGGGAACTAAAATTCCAAAACATAAACATATAGGCATATAAATTTAGAAGCCATAAAAATCTAAATTAAGAGGCTTTTCTACTAGATTTGCTAAGTTCGCCCCTTGACCACGTTTATCACCTCCCTGATCCAGATGATGCTCTGGAATGTTAGCTCAAGACCTTGTAATAGGGAGACGTCATTACTTATTTGTCAGGAGTTAGGCTTTTGCGAATAGTTAGAATAATCACCATGTTTTAGGTAACTTTGATATTCCTTTCTTAAAATATCGGCGTTTTTTTTTTTTTAGCATGGAAATATTTCGCAAATAAATACAGTGGGACCTCGCTTAACGAGTATAATTCGTTCCAGATTCCTACTCGTTAAGCGAAACACTCGTTATGCGAAAACTTTTTTCTCATATAAATTATTGTAACATACGATAATGCGTTCCATGTCAAAAAAAAAAAAAAAAAAAAAAAAAAAAAAAAAAAAAAAAAAACTCACAGAATGCTATGTATAACGTCTATTTAAAGAAAATTATGTACATATTGTTAAGGACAGTGAATCATCTTCATCTTTTCTTCAAACGCGGAACGAACCCATATGGAATGCGAATTCGATTGGCAGAAAAAAAAAGTCGAAATAATTATGATACATAGCTAATTTTTTTTTTTTTTTTTAACTAGAAAGATGTCCGGAGACATTTGTTTTTGCCGACGCTTCAAAATTCGGCGAAAATGCGCACAGCATTATCATTAAATAAATTTACAGCGCGCATAGCCACTTTCTTATCAAGGTGATGCTACTCAATGTAAGACTCAACAGTTTCCCATGCTTTTAGCATTTCTCTTAATTTGCCAGAAGATTGTTGCTTTTCTGTTACCTCCTCCTCTGACAAACTTTCCTCCAGAACTTCTTGCTGTGAAACAAAATGCAACTCCATAAGGTCTTCGGTAGTCAGATGTTGGCTGTGCTCTTCAAAAAGCTCTTCGAAATCACTGTTATCCATCTCCAATCCCATGATAGTGGCCAAAGACACAATCTCGTTGTCTACAGGTTCCACAGGTACTGACTCGAATCCTTCACAGTCACAAATCGACACCGCTCTCAGGCCAAAGCTTCTTCCAAGAAGTTAGGATTCTCTTGGTAACCCCTTCCCCCGCACTGTCGATCATCCTGAGGCAAGCAACGATGTGTTAGCGATTTTCCCAAAACTCTTTGAGAGTGAGGTTTGTCGTTAAGCGAGGTTCTACTGTAATATTTGAATAATATATTCTTCTTCTTCTTTCGTTCGGATGAAATAAGTTGTCTGTATCAGCAGTTTTGTCTCTTGTATAAATTTCACTGTCGTTGTTAGTTCATTCAGTGGTCCATAGAGTTTACATTCCACGGTTGTTCTTTCTGGTCAAAAGGTTTGCGTCAATGTGTCAAAAGCGGTGCAGTTCTGGAGTACTTGCTCTGCTGTCTGGGGCACATTTCTACAGGTGCACATGGCTGATACACCTATCTTGAATTTTGTGTACATGTGGCTACGTAATCGGTTGTGCCCTGTTCTGAGGCGGAGGGTACTGACTTGTTCTGGTCTGTCCATAATAAAATAGTCGTCTTGTGTTGGGGCTGGTGGTTTCCTGATCGATTTAAATATTCTTTTCTTTTGGTGGTATGTGACTGGTACATCCAGCTGCTCTTTTGTCGCACCTTCCGCTGCCAGTTGATCAGCTTTCTCATTTCCAAGCACTCCACAATGAGACGGTATCCACTGCATTACGACTCTTCGCTGAAGGCTGAGTTGTGTCAGCAGTGTTTGCAATTCTGGAAGTTTCCTAGACTGGAGTGCTTATAATATATGATGTTTTTGCACACGTGCTCTATCAAAGTAAACGCAGTTGTACTGGCCTTCTGGAAGTCTCCATGAGACCAGCTGTCAATTTAATTACTATATTTAGGTGCAGAACAAGAAGAGGAGGGACTAGTAACATAGACCCTTAAAGAAATCCTTCAGTCCACAAGACTTAGAAGAGGAGGGACTAGTAACATAGACCCTCAAAGAAATCCTTCGGTCATCAAGACTTAGAAGAGGAAGGTATAGTAATAATGACCCTCAAAGAGAGCCTTCAGTTGTATAGATGCCAGCTCAACATTAGAAGCAGAGGAACCAGTCATATAGAGCCTTGAAAGCAGTCACAAGAGAGGAGACATAAACGAGACAACAAACTACACTAGGGCTGTACCGAATATTCGCTTCGTATTCGCTTCGGGGCCAAGTAGTGGACCCAATAACTATTCGGTATTCGGCCGAATAGTTGCGGTCGGGCCGAATACGAATAGTGGTTACCTCACAACCGTTTTTGGACTGGTGGAAAAAAAAACATCAAGACTTCCCACCTTCGTTTATACTGTGAAGCGTTATCTTTGTGCACCACCTACGAGCGTACCAAGTGCCCCTTTATTTCCATCTTGCATGTTTTGCGAGTATAGTGTTTTTAGGTGTGTTGCTGTAGAAACAAAATGCAACACTTAAAAATGTAAGAGGGGCAGAAAAGCAAGTGTTCTAGTGTTGTCGGCTTGATTTCTTTGAGTGGAGTGTCCTCTTCGTTGATTCTTTGAAGTAACGGGAGTTCGTCATCATTTATGGGTGTCGTATCTGTTCTTTCATCGTCTCGTGGAAACGGCAGCGGCTGAATGTTGTGATCGACGTTCGGTTTCTTGATTGTCTTTGTTGTTTGATCTTCTGGCGTTGGCCGCCCGGCGTCTGGTTTCGTGAGCTCACGGGGGGCTGGGCGACTTGTAAGGACGGCATTGTTTTTCTTCGTCGGCGTTATTTTCGTTTTTTATGTTTCGCCTTGCGGGTTTTCATTTTGACTCTCTGTATTTGTCGTATTTTCCTGTTTAGTACAGCTGGAAATACCTTTAGTGCGACAAAAAGCTGGCCTAATGCTGACAACATGGAACGAAGGTTTTTGATGGAGGTGTGTCAGCACTCGAACTAATACGTGCTGCAGGATATCCCAGATTGTGGCGAGGCATAATCGCCCATGCCAGCCGGCAAAGCACATGATGATGATGATTCACTATTAGTATTCGTATTCGGCCGAATAGTTGGTCCAGCTATTCGTATTCGGCTGAATAGTGAAAATCACTATTCGGTACAGCCCTAAACTACACAGACCACATACACGATACATGGATCCATGGTTAACAGATACACATTAGGTAGGAACAAAGAGAATCTTCAGTTTTAGAGATGCCAGCTCAACATTAGAAGCAGAAGAACTAGTCATATGGAGCCTTAAAGACAGCCACAAGAGAGGAGACATGAACGAGGCAACAAACTACATAGACAACATACAAGATACGGGGATCCATGGTTAACAGAAACACATAAGGTAGGAACACTGTTATTGAGATGTTAGAGTCGACAATTAGGCCGTTAGTACCAGACAGCACTAAACGCCAGGTCGCAGTTATAGCTACTATATCCAGTTAACACAGTAATTAGAGATGTGACCTTACGAGTATGTAACAATAGAGAGGATACAGCGCCATCCAGTGATGTTGTTTGTGACATTACTGAGGTATCACAGTAAAGACGGCACATAAAAAAGTAGAACTGTTTTCAGACATTTTATTACACAAGCATTAGAGACGTCAACAGAATGCAGCAAGCAGATCATTATCATCATCATCATCATCATCATCATCATCACTATCGACACGGCCATCTTTCACCTCGTCTACACCCTTCCAATCGACTCCTCTTGTACCAAACCAAAAGACGAACCTGGATGTGACATCAACGTACACAAAAAAGACAACTGTGCTACAGCCTTCCTTGGTGTGTTTAATAAACATGTGCCAGTTACGAAGGGCCGTGTGAAACGTCACACTAAATCACCATGGATCTCCCAGGAAGTAGTCGACATTATGAGAGAACGAGAAATGGCGCACAAAGTTAAGAACTGAGTCACATATCGGAGTTGGTGTAACAAAGTACTGTATGTTTTTCGTAAAAAGAAAAAAAGAACTATTTCAGAAACCTAGTAACAAATAAAAGAAAAATAAGGATATATGGAAGGCAATTAACACACTGACATACTAAAAACACTTTAATACATGTGGTAACATCTAACATAACATGTGATGATTTTAGTAATTACTTTCAGGTTGATAAAGAACAGATAAAGGCTACAATACTAAGCTATCCATGTGATTTATCGCATGAAAATTAACATAAATAAAACGAAATCCATGGTAATAACAACAGGGCAAAAGCTACAAATATTAGCGTTACACAAACCATTGCTTCAGCACTTCATTGACAAACTATTATTGATGTAACTAAACACAAAATATTAGGCGTTTTAGATGACAGCCATATAACTTAGAGTTCCCATTTTCATTACACCCCCCCCCCCTTTCCGCCTCCCACTCCCCTCCCCAAAAAAATGCACAAATGGTTTATCAACGGGGCAAAATTCAGCACTTTTCTGGACAAAGATACACGTAAAATATTTTATTCCTCGCACATCCAAAATTATGTCAAAGGACAGCGTTCTCTATAAAATTTGGCCTTGCGCATATCCTTCGATAGAAATTACGTCGAAAAAATGTCGGCTCTCCTCCGAACTTCTACCCCGGCATTATAGCGGCAACAAATATCCTTAACTGGCTCAGTCCTATTAAAAATATGCGATCTTCCGGCGACGAACGAATCGCGGAAAAACTAGGATCGGCTCCGTATAACGAAACAAATGCTCTAACAGGGTCTCAGCGATATGTTAATTGCGGACCTGTTTCTGTGACTATGCCTCACCACCGACAGTATCCCCTAAGCTAGATGGCTGGGACTCACGAGCAGCAGCTACCGCATCTCCTGCAACTTCCTCTAATTAATTTGCTGGTGAGTCCCATGCACCTAGTAAAGCTCCCCCACCTCCGCGCCGCGCGTAGCGGCGCGTGGGATGCTGTCGGCGGTGAGTGTAACCGCGTGTTGCGCATGCCGAAAAGTTTGATGACAACAACGAAGCTAATCTGCGTCGGCGCACATGGTCTCCCCACCATGTGGCTGTTATCGTCAGTAATGTTGCGTGTCTCAAAATTGTCAATGGTCACTAGTATCATCTGTTAGTATCGTCTGCAGAAACGCACGAAAGTGTCAACGGTCACTATTATTGTCAGCTACTATCGTCTGCAGTGTTGTGTCTCTTGAAATTGTCAGGTAATCCTAGTTTCGCCGCGATCCGTTCGTCGCCGGAAGTTCGCATATTTTTTATAGGACTGAGCTTAGTAAAGATATTTGTTCAGCCGCCATAATGCCGGGGTAGAAGTTCAGAGTAGAGCCAAAATTTCTTATATGGACATCTAAGACGTATGCCATTTAGCAAATATTCAAGTTTTAATAAGGTCAGATCCATTCATAAAATACTATCTCAGAATACTCCAGACTACCTCTGCCAATGGATTATATCAAATAGAAAAAAAAAAAAAAAAAGAAGCAAGCAACCAAATTTAGGAAATTTGCCTAAACATAGGATAGATTTAAAAAAAAAAAAAACAAGTTCAGCATATCCAGCCGCTCATTTATGTAAGCATCTTCCACTTCATCTAAAAATTACGAGGAATTTTTATTCATTTACCTTTTCAGTACATGCTTACATGTGATTACATGGCACCTTAAATGTAGTTTGTAATCTATACTGCATCATCAATTTATAATTAGACAGTATGGGTGTGAAACGTATGTCTGCGTATGCGTGCAGCATGTATATGTGTAATCTGGTAATCTTAGTTTCAGCTTCCAACCAAACGGGTCACCATGTAGTTGCTCCTCTCCTGTGCCAACGAAAAACACACAGAATGTTTATCACATACCCTCGTGGAAAGACTGACAGACTGCTGTCTCAGCATATTTAGCATACATACGCATTAAATGCATACGGTAGACATCAGAAGTGCTAACACAAACAGTCAGACATTAAAAATGCAGTTCATCATGAATGGTAGCGGGAGTCACCAACAGACAGCA
>CAJHNH020008532.1:0-110000 GCA_905116865.2 Candidula unifasciata
CTGCCAGTTGCAAACATGCATTCCCTGTTGCAGACACAGTGTTTCCCCCCATTGCACCCCTGTGACCTTCCTGCCAGTTGCAAACATGCATTCCCTGTTGCAGACACAGTGTTTCCCCCCCCATTGCACAGATTTTCTGCCAGTTGCAAACATCATCCCTGTTGCAGACATGCACAGATTCCCTGTCCCCCCCCCCCCCCCCTCCCCCCATTGCACAGATTTTCTCCTGTGACCTTCTTTTGCCAGTTGCAAACATGCATTTCCCTGTTGCACAGACACAGTGTTCCCCCCCCCCCCCCCCATTGCACAGATTTTCTCCTGTGACCTTCTTTCTGCCAGTTGCAAACATGCATTCCCTGTTGCAGACACAGTGTTTCCCCCCCCCCCAGGACCCCCCCCCCATTGCACAGATTTTCTCCTGTGACCTTCTTTCTGCCAGTTGCAAACATGCATTCCCTGTTGCAGACACAGTGTGTTCCCCCCCCCCCACCCCCCCCATTGCACAGATTTTCTCCTGTGACCTTCTTTCTGCCAGTTGCAAACATGCATTCCCTGTTGCAGACACAGTGTTCCCCCCCCCCCCCCATTGCACAGATTTTCTCCTGTGACCTTCTTTCTGCCAGTTGCAAACATGCATTCCCTGTTGCAGACACAGTGTTTCCCCCCCCCCCCCCCCCCCCCCCATTGCACCTCCCCCCCCCCCAGTTGCACAGATTTTCCTCCTCCCCCCTTCTTTCTGACCCAGTTGCAAACATGCATTCCCTGTTGCAGACACAGTGTTTTCCCCCCATTGCCCTCCTGTGATCTTTCCCCAGTTGCAAACCCCCCCTTTGCTGCACATTTTCTCCTGTGACCACCCTGCCAGTTGCAAACATGCATTCCCCCCAAGTGTCCCCCCCCCCCCCCCCATTGCACAGATTTTTCTCCTGTGACCTTCTTTCTGCCCCCCCCCCCCCTGTTGCAGACCCCCCCCCCATTGCACAGATTTTCTCCTGTGACCTTCTTTCTGCCCAGTTGCAAACATGCATTCCCTGTTGCAGACACAGTGTTTCCCCCCCCCCCCCCCCCATTGCACAGATTTTCTCCTGTGACCTTCTTTCTGCCAGTTGCAAACATGCATTCCCTGTTTGCAGACACCCCCCCCCCCCCCCCCCCCCCCCCATTGCACAGATTTTCTCCTGTGACCTTCTTTCTGCCAGTTGCAAACATGCATTCCCTGTTTGCAGACACAGTGTTCCCCCCCCCCCCCCCCCCCCCCCCCCCCCACAGATTTTCCCTGTGACCCCCAGTTGCAAACATGCATTCCCTGTTGCAGACACAGTGTTTCCCCCCATTGCACAGATTTTCTCCTGTGACCTTCTTTCTGCCAGTTGCAAACATGCATTCCCTGTTGCAGACACAGTGTTTCCCCCCATTGCACAGATTTTCTCCTGTGACCTTCTTTCTGCCAGTTGCAAACATGCATTCCCTGTTGCAGACACAGTGTTTTCCAGATTTTTCTCCCCCCCCCCCCCCCCCCCCCCCATTGCACAGATTTTCTCCTGTGACCTTCTTTCTGCCAGTTGCAAACATGCATTCCCTGTTGCAGACACAGTGTTTCCCCCCATTGCACAGATTTTCTCCTGTGACCTTCTTTCTGCCAGTTGCAAACATGCATTCCCTGTTGCAGACACAGTTTCCCCCATTGCACAGATTTTCCTGCTTTTCCCTAACTGTTCCCTGTAGTTATCACAGTCTTTCCCAGTAGTTATAACAAATGTTGCCATTGTCATCATCATGTTCATGCTGAGGTGCACAGGAAATCTTGTTCCTAAAATAAACATATATCCTTTAAATTCTTGATGAAATTGACTAGATACTGTCTCTCGTCACTTTTTTCTTTTAGCAGTACATTTTTGGGGGTTTTGTTATCAGTAAATTTTCTTCCTCAATACGTCTGTTCTCTTCCTTTATCAATCTCAGTTTCTAAAACCATTCATTTTGCTCATGGCTACAGATTTCTTCTTCCCTTTAGTTCCACAACTTTCTGCCATAGAGCTACGGTTTTATGCCAGTTTGAAATTTTACCAGGTCTCTGCTTTATTAGGTAGACTGACCAAAAGCCTTCCTGATCATCAATTTAGTTGAGCAAGGTCAGGAATTACTTTTGAGAATGTACATTAACTTAGTAGAACCAGAACGCTTTGACTCCGGTTGAATTTGAGATATGCCCTATTGGAGAGTTAATAGCCTAGAAAATAGATGTTCAATGCATGATAGATTACCATATTTGTTGGTGTATAAGATGCTCCTTTGTATAAGACGCACCCCAAAAATTGATGCAAAAATTGATGCAAAAAATGCTAATTTTTCTGATTCTAGCCATTTAAGACTAAGTTGTGCACACTTTTCTTTGTTCATATTGCTGAGAATCACAAAATCTTAAGGCTTTTCCCCTTCGGCTGAGGTATAATAACATTCTGCTGACCTATTGTCTTGTTATTCGGCATATGTCATCACAAAAACTTGTAGTGTAGGAATGCCGTTTATGCAGAGCATTTCAGTAAGATGCAGTCTAATTTTAACGTCCATTTTAGAATGTAAAAAGTGCGTCCGATACACTGACAGAAACGTTAATTTCTATCCTGTGGTTGAACTGTGCAGACATTCACATAAAGTTTTAGTACGGGATGAAGTGAGTTTTGATAGTTGTTGCGTGTGTTGTAGCATGTGTAAATTACAGAACTTGTTTGGATTGTATACCTTGCAGTAACAAATACCTCAGGCTCTCCCAGTGACCAGGAGAGAATCCATTTTATAGCAAATTCACCTATAGCACAACTGGACTCCAGCCAGCACAATTCTGTCTTAGCATGCCCTGATTTTGGCGATCATGGTAGGTGGTTGTGAAGTTGGGGCATACGGTTGAAATCTAGAGGGTGTATGTTTTGGTTTTGGTCAAGGATTGTTGTCCTTTCACGAGAATAGTTCCATAAGTTTTTTAGTTCCAGTAGATCATAAAAGGAGAATCAGCACTGTGCACAAAAATTACAGCATCATCTAGGATCCAGATTTTGTATAGATGTTAGATGTTAATATCTATAAATATTCAATGGTCACTAGGTTTTCTAATTAAGAAATCCAGACTGGGCTTCGGCCAGTTTGGACTTTAAAAAAAAGTTTTCCTTCTCCAGAGTTGTAGTCTGTAGGATTAACATCCTAGGGATAAAAATCCTGGTAGCTTGGTTCAACCCATGGCCATATAAGTAAAGTAAGTAAAGATACCTTATTACACCTAAGGCGCATCGGGTATATGGGCATCCCATATTTTTACAGACCAATCGGCACTGGATGGGTAATGTGGTCAGCATTACGCCGGCCGTCTTTAGTTCCCCAGGACAGCCATCCTGGTACCCATTTTAGGCTAGGTCGACCTGCGACGCCCCATACTATGATAAAAATCCACGCAGCCAGGAGTGGGTTTCGATCATGGTACGTTGGATTCGTAACGCCTAAGCCACGGACGCTGCCCATGGCCATATAGCACAGTTATATTGGGGCAGCACACAGTGGTTGCGAAGTAATGTGATGTTTTTGATTTCCAACTATCTAGGGATTTTTAAGATGGTCTAAATTTGTGTCATTGTCCAAGAAGGTTAAATTACCAGTTGCAGCCTGATTAAAAGTTCACCTTTTGTTTCCACTTCATTGTTGAATATCTTCCAGAACGTTTACACACTCCCCGTTGAATTAGTCTTTCAGTGTTTGGATTCCCTATCTGTTTTTTGTTGCAATGTCCATTTGATCCCATAGAACCTTCACCACATCTGCTTTATCATATAGTAGCTCATCATCCAGAGGAGCCGCAGCAGCTGATCTATCAGTCTGCTGGTTACCTCACACAGCTGAATATCCTGGACAGCCAGGGTTTCTATAATGAGCACCCTAAAAACAAAATCACGTTTGGCCTTTCATCAGGTTGGATCATTTTTTTGGAGTAACACAGTTTTAACCTTTGCTTTCTGATCCACTTTTCTTGCATGTTTCTTTTCTTAATAGTGAATTAGTAAAAATTAGTGACATGATTTGTTGGTAATGAAGCTTTCCCTTGAACAACTCAGCTTCTTCATGACCTTAATAGTTTGCCGGTAAGTGATACTCATGAGGCCTTGTCTGCTGGCTTTATCTTCATTGAGTGCAGTCACCTGCTTACATGCCAGGTTGTTGAACTGGGATAGTAGGATGACCAGATGACTCATGAGAGTGAGGTTTTCACCGTCATGCTGGATGCATGACCTTACCCAGAGAGATTTCAAGTGTATAGTGTATGTGGTGCCATTGAGCATGAGGTAGACCAATAACATAATGGAAAGAAAACATCAGAGAAACTGTTCATCTGCACAGTGTGTCTGGTCGGGATTGCCATAAAAGTAAGAAGCAGAACCTTATATCTCCCTCAACACCCGAAGTGATAAAAGAGGATGTGAAGGAGAATAAAGCTGGCCCATGTATACAAGGAAACATAAAGCAAGCAGAGGATAGTGGCACAGTAACCTGCTAAACATGTCATAAGAGATGTCTGAGAAAGGGTGGAAGCAAGTCAGTTACCTCATTCTGTCGATTATTTGGTGAGAAAATCACACAAACTCTGACCAAGTCTACAAGGGGGCTTGATGTAACTGAGGGTCTGAGCTTCATTGGGAGAGGAAGGATAGAAGCAGATGAATAAAACGAAGAAGTTGATGTTAAGAAAAAGAGGAAAAACAAGATTAAATAGAAGAAGAAGGAGGAGGAGAAGAAGGGGGTGAAGGAGGAGGAGGAGGTTGAGGAGAAAAAGAAGAAGAAGAAGAATTTATAAGGCAGTATTGCCCCCAGAGCTGTCTTGAGCTGGCTAGATCTCATTCACATTAGAGTGCAATCCCCAGCCACTGTTCGTTCTATAACACTACACTTCAACAATGCATGAAGGTTGTCCTGTGGCAGATATTGGGGTGTGAAGTCTGCTGCCTCACATATTTTAGGCTACAACTTTGAGTGGTCTGGTAGCCAGTTCTTTTCCTCTAGTAGTGGGATTACTTATCAGTGTAACATTTTCTTGTATGTCATTGTTTTTATGTGCCACCTGTATAAGCTACAGCATGACAAGATATCAGACCAGATGAAAAGTAGAACTAGCTAGCTTCACATTATCTGAAACATAAACAAGTGAATGAGAGAAATCACATACCTGTCTGGCCAGTTGAATCTCTGACAAGTGTGTGACCACCAGAAATAAATATAAGTTGGAAGAAGCTGTGACCAGCAAAGGGTCGTTACTGAGAAAATGTTAGACAAAACTGATAGTCAAGTCCTCTAGGTGGAAATGTAACAATGCATTGTGTGCACAACCTGTAGGGGCTAAAGCAGCAGTAGTTTGTCATAGAAATGAACAGTGTCTTCTTCATAGTTTATTTCTGTGCACAACCTGTAGGGGCTAAAGCGGCAATAGTATCTTGTGAAAATGTAACATATATTTGTGCGCAACCTGTAGGGGCTAAAGCGGCAATAGTATGTTGTGAAAATGTAACATATATTTGTGTGCAACCTGTAGGGGCTAAAGCGGCAATAGTATGTTGTGAAAATGTAACATATATTTGTGTGCAACCTGTAGGGGCTAAAGCGGCAATAGTATGTTGTGAAAATGTAACATATATTTGTGTGCAACCTGTAGGGGCTAAAGCGGCAATAGTATGTTGTGAAAATGTAACATATATTTGTGCACAACCTGTAGGGGCTAAAGCGGCAATAGTATGTTGTGAAAATGTAACATATATTTGTGCAACCTGTAGGGGCTATAGCGGCAATAGTATGTTGTGAAAATGTAACATATATTTGTGCACAACCTGTAGGGGCTATAGCGGCAATAGTATGTTGTGAAAATGTAACATATATTTGTGTGCAACCTGTAGGGGCTATAGCGGCAATAGTATGTTGTGAAAATGTAACATATATTTGTGCACAACCTGTAGGGGCTAAAGCGGCAATAGTATGTTGTGAAAATGTAACATATATTTGTGTGCAACCTGTAGGGGCTATAGCGGCAATAGTATGTTGTGAAAATGTAACATATATTTGTGTGCAACCTGTAGGGGCTAAAGCGGCAATAGTATCTTGTGAAAATGTAACATATATTTGTGTGCAACCTGTAGGGGCTAAAGCGGCAATAGTATGTTGTGAAAATGTAACATATATTTGTGTGCAACCTGTAGGGGCTAAAGCGGCAATAGTATGTTGTGAAAATGTAACATATATTTGTGTGCAACCTGTAGGGGCTAAAGCGGCAATAGTATGTTGTGAAAATGTAACATATATTTGTGTGCAACCTGTAGGGGCTAAAGCGGCAATAGTATCTTGTGAAAATGTAACATATATTTGTGTGCAACCTGCAGGCCATATTGTGTGTAACAGCATCTTGTGTGTAACGGCGTCTTGTATGTAACAGTGTCTTGTGTGTAACAGTGTATTGTATGTTAAATATTTCTGTGTACAACCTACAGGGGCTATAGCAGCAATAGAAGGTGTAGAAATGGCAGCAGCAACAACAGTTTGTACAGCAGAACTGAGCAGCGTGGCAGGTTCACAGTCAGAAGGCAGCTATGAGATCAGCTTCAGTACAGACAAGTCAGACTTGGAAGGAACATTGAGGAGTAAGTCTCTCTGTCTGCATTTCCCTCATTGTTTGAGAACAGATAGATCAAAGCTTGATGTGGATTTAAACCCTAGACCTTTTGGCAAACAAACTCTTTCTAGCCACTATACTGTCGGGGCTCCTGATTTACATTGAGCTCTACTGAACTGCCAAGAAGATGAGCATAATAGTGGCTTATCTTGAATGGATAGGCTGGTAAGAGCATTCCAAGCCTGTCTGTGGACATACAAGCTGGTGTTCATTACCTGGTTTTATTTCCGGAATCCAGCACTTGTGAGCATTGCCTCATCTTCTCTTTGTAAATATCTGTAATGTTTATTTACAGCTGTCTGTAAGGTGTGGTCTTGCTATATGTTTGTCTGTTGTAAAATCAACTTCTGTCTTTCTGCTCATTTAATTCCTAATACTGTTATTTTTTGATGCTGTCTTTCCTTGTCACGCTCATAATTTTTTGGAGACATTTAATCTCTCCTGTTACACTTTTACTGATGTCACATTTGGAGACGTTTCACCTCTTTTGTTACACATTTACTGATATCACATTCAGAATTCTTCAGAGGTATTTCACCTCTCTTGTTACACTTTTACTGATATCACATTCAGTTTTCTTTGGAGACATTTCATCTCTCTTGTTACACTTTTACTGATATCACATTCAGTTTTCTTTGGAGACATTTAATCTCTCTTGTTACACTTTTACTGATATCACATTCAGTTTTCTTTGGAGACATCTCATCACTCCTATTACACATTTGTTGATATCTTGTTGTTATTATCAATTTCCTGCATTAGCAGCATAATTCTTTTACCAAGGGGTGTCACTCTCAACATTGCAGGTTCACCAACTCCATCACGGTCATCCAACCACTCCACTCGGTCAAAGTCTGGTAGCCGCACACCGTCTCCAGCTTCCTTGTTTGTTTCCACGGACAATCATAAAGACGGGTCAACGCCAGATAGGGACTCGTTACATATAGATATTATAGGACCCGACGATAACACTAGCAGCAGAGGTGAGTGGCACTGTTGTCCTACTCTACATAGATATGTACAGTGTTGATTTTGTTTTCTGGTACAAAGTTGATTTTATTGACTGGTACAAATATGTGTACAAAGTTGATAATGTTGACTGGTACAAGAATGCATACAGTGCTGATTTTGTTTTCTCGTACAAAGATGTGTACAAAGTTGATTTTATCGACTGGTACAAAATTGTGTACAAAGTTGATTATGTTGACTGGTACAAGAATGCATACAGTGTTGTTTTTGTTTTCTGGTAAAAAGAAGTATACAACTTTGATTGTGTTTTTTAGTACACAAATGTGTACAGTGTTGATTTTGTTGATTGGTACACACATATGTAGGGTGTTGATTTTGTTGATTGGTACACACATATGTAGGGTGTTGATTTTGTTGATTGGTACACACATATGTAGGGTGTTGATTTTGTTGATTGAAACAAACATACGTAAGGTGTTGGTTTTGTTGATTGAAACAAACATACGTAAGGTGTTGGTTTTGTTGATTGAAACAAACATACGTAAGGTGTTGGTTTTGTTTACTGGTACAAAGTTGTGTGCAGTGTTAGTTTTGTCGACTGTTGTAGAGATGTGTGGAATATTGATGTAATAGATTGTTAGAGATACATGTGAAAAGATAATTTTGTTGACTTGTGTAGAGATGTGTGGAATGATTATGTAATAGATTGTTAGAGATGCATGTGAAGAGTTAATGTTGTCGACTGGTGGGCAGATGTGTTTATTGTTGATTTCATTGATTGGTAGACAGATGTGCAGATTGCTGATTTCCAGGTCTAGAAGTATCTGTGGATTCCCTGGATGAGCTAAAGAGTGTGATGGCTGGAGGCACTGTTCCTGGGTGGACTGCTGATGTTGCTGTAGTCTTATGGCAGCGGATGTTGGGCTGTCTGGGGGATGTCAACAAAATTGAGGACCCAGAGATTCATGCGGTTGTGTTTGATGCTCTAGCAGAGCTGCTGGACACACTTTGCAGGGTAAGGCTGGGCTGCATGGTTTGCACACACTTTTGTGGGGCAACATAGGCACACTTTGCAGGGTAAGACTGAGCTGCTTGGTTTACACACACTTTTTTAGTACAAAATAGGAACACTTTGCTGGAGAGTAGGCAGTCTTTGCTGAGGTATAGTTTACACACACTTTTGTGGGGCAACATAGGCACACTTTGCTAGAGAATAGGCAGTCTTTGCTGAGGTATAGTTTACACACACTTTTGTGGGGCAACATAGGCACACTTTGCTAGAAAATAGGCAGTCTTTGCTGAGGTATAGTTTACACATTTTCTGAAGTAGACAACATTTGCTGAGGTAAAATAGGCAGTCTTTGCTGAGGTATAGTTTACACATTTTCTGAAGTAGACATTATTTGCTGAGGTAAAGTAGGCAGTCTTTGCTGAGTTATAGTTAACACATTTTCTGAAGTAGACATTATTTGCTGAGGTAAAGTAGGCATACTGTTCAGGGTTAGGTTTTGGCACAATCTGCTGGATAAACAGGCACACATTGTTTGGTAAAGTAGCTGTAATTTACTGTGGGAAGTAGGCAGCTTTAATGTGCTAACGAATATATGTATTCCCGTTCCGTTCCCTCTGCCTACTTGAATGTCTATTTTAGACTCTTCCTGTTTTGTGTCTAGCTATTTCTCTATATACCTCTTTCCTTTTTTGCTCTCTCTCTCTCTCCCTCTCTCTCTCTCTCCCCCTCTCCTCTCTCTCCCCCTCTCTCTATCCCCCTTTCTCTCTCCCCCCTTTCTCTCTCTCCCCTCTCTCTCTGTCCCTCTCTCTGTCTCTCTCTCTCTGTCTCTCTCTCTGTCTCTCTCTCTCTGTCTGTCTCTCTCTCTGTCTGTCTGTCTCTCTGTCTCTCTCTTCATGTGTGTATGCGAATGTATGCGTCTGTGTCCTTGTGTATGTGTGCGAATATGCGTGTGTTCGTGCATATGTCCACGTGTATGTTTCAGTATGAATTGGTCTGTGTGTGTTTCTGTGTGTTTAAGTGTGCCTCTTTGTTGTGTATGTGTGTCTGCATGTGTGTGTGTGCGATTGGATACATGTGGCTGTGTATATGTGATTGTGTATATGAGTCTGTGTGTGTGTGTGTGTCTGTGTTTGTCTGCATGTGTGTGTCTTGGTTTTTTTCTGCATATTTGATGTGACTGTGTGTATATCTTCGTGTGTGTCTGTGTGTGTCCCCGTATGTGTTTGTCTGCATGTTTGCCTGTGTATGTTATGTGTGTTTGTCTGCGGGTGTGTCTATGAGGCTGTATGTATGTATCTCTGTGTGTGGGTGTCTGTATATCTGTCCGCGTGAGTGTATGTGTCAGCATGTGTCTATCTGTGTGTGCATGTCTATGTGTGTTTCTCTGTGTGTATTGTGTGTGCCCCTTTGTTGTGTGTATGTGTCTGCATGTCAGAGTATATGTCTGTGCATGCTGTATAAATATGTGTCTGTGTGTGTATTTCTGCGTGTTTGTCTGTGTGGGTGTCAGTATGTGTTTGTCTGCCTGTTTGTCTGTATTTTTGTGTGTGTGTTTGACTGCGTGTGTCTCTATGTGGCTGTATGTATGTGTCTGCATGTTTGTCTGCGTATGTGTGTGTGTCTCAGTGTGTGAGCATGAATGTATATATGTCTGCTGTGTGTTTCCCTGTGTGTGTTTATATGTAAGTGTGTGTGTGTGTGTCTGTATTTTTGTCTGAGTGAGTGTGTGTGTCTCTGGGAGTGTCCGTGTGTGCATGTGGGTGTCTCCATGCATGACTGTATGTATGCCTGTATTTATGACTGTATGTATATATGTATGTTTGTATGTGTGTATGCCTGTATTATATATGCATGAATGTTTGTGTGTGTGTGTGTGTGTGTGCGTGCACACATGTGTGTGTGTGTGTTTGTTTGTGTGTGTGTATGTATGTATGCCTGTATGTATGTAATGTATGCATGCATGTATGTATGTGTGTGTGAGTGGGTGAGCGTGTGTATGTAGGTGTATGTATGTATATGAGTGTGTGCATGCACACGCAGGTTTTTGCATGTACTTTTACAACTCATGCTTTTGTGTTCTTTTATAATATTCATAATATGCATATCATCATATGATCATAACATGCTTTATTAGTAAAATACAACTACTGTACGAAAGATGGTTGACTGGAAGGGCCGAATGTAAAATGGGCCTGCGTGCCCAATTAGTGACCCTTTGGGTCCCCTCTCTCTCTCTCTCCCCTCTCTCTCTCCCCCCCTCTCTCTCTCTCTCTATCCCTCTCTCTCTCTCTGTCTGTCTCTCTCTCCTCCCTCTCCCTCTCTCCCCTCTCCCTTCCCCCCTCCCTGTCTCTCTCTCTCTCTCTCTCTCTCTCTCTCTCTCTCTCCCCTCTCTCTCTCTCCCTCTCTCCCCTCTCCCTCCCCCCTCTCTCTCTCTCTCTCTCTCTCTCTCTCTCAGGCTACAGCAACATAGAGGGAATTTACAGTATCAACACAGCATTAAATATCAGTCAGATATATAGTGAGGTAGGGACTGTTTGTTTTGTTTACTGTATGATCATTGGCTGGTGTTATTTGTTTTTTCATTGGTTTTTTGTTGTTCTTGGTTGTTGTTACTTATATTTTCATTGGTTGTTTTTGTGTTAATTCTTTATGTTTGATGCCATGAATCTTCCCTTTCACAGATGAGCGATAACTTGGGTGTGGTGCAGGATAGTGCTTCCTTACCTCCTCCAGAACTGATACCTCCTGTACATTACTTCTCCTCTTGGCTGTTTGAGGTCAGTTTTCTATTTGCATATTTGGTTGTATTAGAGTATTTTGTATTTTATTTTCAGAGAAGAGAGTGAACTTCTATTTACATGTGACAAGCTGTACAACTAGAAAGAGAATTGCTTCCACATATTGGGTCCAAGAATAGCTACAAAGTTTGGCAAAAAGCAGGATGTATGGAATAGAACTGTTGTCTCACTTCACAAAACTATTACTCAGGGTCTGTAAGTACTTATTTGTCACTCCTATGCTCCAAATTATTCGGATTCTGCGGAGATATAGTTTTATAGATCAATAATGAGAACACCATGGACAGATCAAAATGATTAATGAAGATGTCTTGAAAGAAATGAAAAGAACTGATTGCCCATATCAGGAGACTGTATTCTTTTATCCTTTCATTAGAAGGAGAAATTTGACAAAATGGACTCCCTTGTTCAGAAAACACAGCAATGACCGCTGCTATAATTTGTCTGGCTTTACACTTTTGACATAATGTAGCTGAAGTGAGATACAATCTAACAAATATTTTATATATTTTTATTTATTCTGTTGTATGTTCACATGTATTTATTCTATTGTATGTTCACACATGTTTATTCTGTTGTATGTTCACATGTGTTTATTCTGTTGTATGTTCACACGTAAGGTTTTTACCTGATGCTTTCAGTGTTTATCTCTTGGCAACAAGTACAAGAGAGGGAAGCTCATGGCGTATCAGCTGATCTGCCAGTCCATGCTGCGCCGACATGAGGTCATGCCCTCGCAGCAACTGCTGTCGCAGTTTTATCTTGTGTTACATACAGGACTAGCCTCCTCTGACCAGGTAGGGCTTGGTGATAGTGAATAGAACAGATTTTGACTAGCAGTGATTTGACTATGTATCTGGTGGCCGTCTAGTCAGTACAGGATCTGTTTGGATGAAATCCTGCCTGTCGCCCCTTAGCTGTTTTTAGTCTTCCAAAATAATCCTTCTGAAATATTTCTCTAAGAACTGACAGCAACATAATTCCACCTTAGTTTTCATACGCCCGCAGATCACCCTTTGGGGGGAGGGGGGCAGTTTTACCAGATATTTGTCTCTCTAATCTGCTGGTATTTCTTTGGTCTCCCAGACTTTACTGATTTTACTGAATAATTTTTGTTGCAATTCTGTAGATGGATTTATACTTACTTACTTAGTCGCTCCTCTTCTACCTTGGGGTGTAGAGGTTTGCCAGAGAGATCGCCAGACGTCTCTATCAGCAGTTTTCTTTCTGGCTTTGTTCCTTTCCAGTCCTCTGTCAGTTAGGGACTGTCGGATGTTGTCTTTCTAGCGCTCCCTGGGTCGCCCCGGAGGTCTGGTTCCCTGGTCTTTGCCTCCCATTCTTGCCATGGTGGCCGATTTTCTCTCATTCTGCATACATGTCCAAACCATCGTAACTGTGACTAATCCACTCGGGTTTGTAAGGACTGGGTATCAAGATCCTGACGTATTGTCTGATTGCAGACTTTGTCCCTTCTTGTCACTTAGGCCACCTTTTTCAGATATCTCATTTCTGTGGCCTGAAGCTGACTTATGTGAGCTATTGTCACTGCCCATGACTCACACCTATAGGTCAGGACTGGTACATAAATAGAGAGGTAAACAGCCATTTTCGTCCTCTTGCCAATTTCTCTTTTGCTAAGAAACCCTCAGTTTATGGCCTGGAAGAGTCTCGCAGCAGCTGCTTTTGGTGTAGCCAGCTCAGTCTTAATTTCGGTTTAATACAACTCCAAGGAATTTGAACTGGTTGACCTGCTCCAATGCACACTGTCCCATAATGATCTGGTTTCTTCTCCTCTCTTGAGATCAACATGGTTTTAGTTAGATGGATTTATATTGACCCTAATAACTTCTTCTGGGATATCATCTGGCCCTGCAGCTTTCCTTTCTTTTACCATTACCGTAACTTTTCTTTCCTATCTCACTGGCCTGGGTCACTTTGTGTTATCACTCCGTAATAACAAGTAAGGGTGCAGTGATCAGTTTTTATGGCGTGGATGGAGATTATGACAAGCTTTACCAAAAAGCTTAAAGTTATTTTGTTCTCAATTATACAGGTGTCATTTTTCTCCATGTTTGTTGTATAACTGATGAAGGTTTTCATGTTTAAGGAAAAATATTTTTTTCTATTTTTTTAAAATATTTATCAGCAGTCTAGTTTTACTTCTCACTGAGATTGTTTCAGAAAAAAAAATTGATATTTGGCATTATGTTTGTGAGTGGGGTTTAAATGACATAACATATTAACACACAGGAGTCACCAGTGCCATAGACCTGGTCTGTGTTCTTGCCCCGCCGAAGAATCTATCTTGTCAGAGATCAAGTCTGTGTTCTTGCCCCACTGAAATATTTGTCTCATTGGCTCTACAGGATGTAGTCAATGTTTTAGTCAGAGACTGTGGGTCCAAGTTTTTCAGCACATCATTGCCAGGTTGTCTGCTGCTGACTTTAGACTTTATCAGAGCTGCTGGCAGTATTATTTCTGCCGTGGATTGCAAAGAGGTGAGTTGTTGTTCTTTTGTGGCTGGTTGTGAAAAGTGTATTGACTCCCATGCTGTTAGACAGATTTGTGATGGTAATTAGTTCAGAGAATGCTGACCTATTTGTGACAGTAATGATGAGATAGATGACTGCTGGCATATTTCTGACAGTAATGTTGGGATAAATAGCTGACCTATTTGTGACAGTAATGTTGAGTTTGATGACTGCTGACATTTTTGTGATAGTAATGTTGAGATTGATGACCTGCCGACATTTGTGACAGTATTGTTGAGTTAAATAGCTGACATATTTGTGACTGTAATGTTGAGATTGATGACTGCCGACATATTTGTGACAGTAATGTTGAGATTGATGACTGCTGACATATTTGTGACTGTAATGTTGAGATTGATGACTGCTGACATATTTGTGACTGTAATGTTGAGATTGATGACTGCTGACATATTTGTGACTGTAATGTTGAGATTGATGACTGCTGACATATTTGTGACTGTAATGTTGAGATTGATGACTGCTGACATATTTGTAACTGTAATGTTGAGATTAATGACTGCTGACATATTTGTGACTGTAATGTTGAGATTGATGACTGCTGACATATTTGTGACAGTAATGTTGAGATTGATGACTGCTGACATATTTGTGACAGTAATGTTGAGATTGATGACTGCTGACATATTTGTGACTGTAATGTTGGGATAAATACTCTGATATATTTGACACAGCAGCCTCGGATATATTTGCAGCAGTAATATTGAGTTAATCTGACATGTTTGCAGCCCCCTCGAGCTGAGGCTGTGACTGTGTTGGGGTCATTGTTGTGTTACCCTTACCACATACAAGAATTCCCGGCACTGGAACCAGAAACCACAAGAACCTTTAACCTTCCATCGACACATCTGAAGGATATGGTTATCAATGAACTGCTGAAAGCGGGCGAAAAGGGAGCCTGCAGGCCTGGCAAGGTAATGGGAAGTGGGGCGAGGGAGGGGTGGTCTCGAATACTGAGCGAATCTTCCTGATCTTTTTCTTTGAAATAAATATATGATACTGCATGTTTCTGACATGAGCTGTGATAGGTTCTTTATTAACTGACTTTTCAGAGAAATCACCTTTTTAAGTTTCCGTCTCAGTATTTCATTTATTTGGCTTCTGGTTCAAAATCAAGGATGGGCAGACTATTAAAGCCTTTGAGTGTCGTTTCTTTTGGCCACAGTACTTTTTACATATTTTTCCCCATTTCTGTAATGAAAGTTTATGTTTTCGTTGTCCAGAGTTGAGTGCATGGTGAGACAATGTGAGCTGCAGATTTCATATGGAACACTTTTCGACTGTGCCCAATTAACTGTATGCTGCATATTTGTCTAGAAAATGGCAGGTGGGCTATTGCTAAATAACTGGTTACACCTTATGCAGTAATACAAGTGCAACAGCTGATTTGTTGCAACTTCGGCTTACGTCAGTGATGATGATGATGCACAACAATACTAGAGGTGGATGGACTGTTACTGTTAGTGGTTTGTTTATTTAATGCATGCGTATCTCTCCCCCCCCCTTTTGGGGGGGGTTGGGGGTGGGGGGGGGGGGTGCCCTTTAACCAGAGCATTAGCCCTCAACTGACAGCAGGTGGTTCTATCCTTGGCTGTTGCAGGCAGCTGACCTCATGTCCTTCCCTGTCAACTCATCGGCTTCATTCTCTGGCTCCCTTCTCCGTGTGCTTTTTGGTCTGTCTTTATTTCTATGCTGTCAATTTTTTTCTTAATAGGAGATAGTGATAGTCTTCCTGTGTGGCTTTTGCTGGTACAGAGGTGGAGCGGATGATTTGTTTACTACGATGTTGAAGCTGTGACTAACTTCCTTAACTGGCACTTCAAAGAAAAGTATTCTTGTGAACTGATTTTTCTGTAAAAGTATTTGTTTATGTCTCATGTTGTTTGAAGCTACTACTGTTGTTATTTTGTTGTTGTTCTTGTCGACTTCCTTGCCCATTGGTCCGATCCAATCATGTCTTAGCTTTATAACATATCTTCATTAACTTACTGTCACTTAGGAAAATGTTCCTGTATATTTTATGCACCAGTTTATTATAATAGAAAAACTACTGAAAGTGATTTTATGTTGTGTTTAGGGCGAAAACCTGCACGAAAGTGTTAAACTTGCGGGAAAACCTGCAAAGTGTTTTTTATTTTTTTTGTTTAGAGGGGAAAACCTGCACGAAAGTGTTTTTATTTTGTGTCTTGTGGAAAAAAACTAATTTTATGTTGTTTTTAGGTGAGAAAAACTGACTGAAAGTGATTTTATATTGGTTAAGTTACTGAGCAGTTTTCACTATGTTGTATTCTGAAAACAAAACAAAAAGTGATCTTGTATTGAGTTTAGGCACACTAGATTGTTACATGAAACAAAAAAATGACTAAATAAAGTGTCTTGTGTCTAGGTGCTGTGCAGTTTGCAGTGTTGCAATATTTCTCTACTGTGAACTGCACCATGGGACATTGCATCCCAAGATCAAGGAGGCCATCAACGTCTTGCTGGGAGCTCTCACGGTAATTATCTGTCTCTGGATTATTCTTTTACCGTTTTAATGTGCAAACTGGCAGTGGATTTATTACTGCTGGAAAGAGTAAGAGATATAAAGGAGATGGAAAGATATGTTCAGATAAGGTCTACACCTAGACAATAAGTTTTACGGTCGAGATGGCCAGAAGAGTAGTAACCAGAACCTGATATTTGCTCGACACAGAAAGTGGTACAAGAAGAAATGAAGAAGTCTGCAGAAAGTGACAGGACGTGTATTTTAAAGACATGGATGTTATTTTATTAGTGCCTTTAATCCTGTAATTATTATTTTAGGGATGTTTTTGATCATATGACAGATAGAAGGAAAGATAATGAACAAAAATGGCTGAATGGGTGGAACAAATGAGGAAGGGAAGGGGACTTTGAAATAACATTAACCTAGAGTTTTACATTTTTGAGTTGAATTTCTGGTTATATTTCAGTGTATTAACAAGAAAGTAGCTAAAGTGGCAACTGATATGCTGCAGTTGTTATGTGACCACATGGACAGACTTTTAGAGTATCACCCACAGATGCCAAAGAAAATTACAGAGGCAAGTCTTTCAATTGTTTTAACGGCAAACATGCAAACAAGTAAACCTGCTTGTTCTCTCTCACCTATAGATTTTTGTTATTGTTACAATACTTCCCAGTTTTTGCTTTCCAGATTTCCATACTGTGTCTTGAAATTGTTTATAAATTATTATTTAGCTTATACTCTGTTGTGGTAATCATTTTGTATGAATCTGTGATGATGTTTGTCATGATCCATATACATTATATCCCTTTGATGGATCATCCCCTATGTGGGTTCTGGTCCGCATTTTGGGGTGAACAAGACCCACTGCACCCCCCACCAACCCCAACCATCATGTTGTAAAAGGTAGCTAATTAGGGGTCTTACTGAAATGGGATGCGTTGGGCCAAAAGGCACATATATTGCAGCCTAGCTGTAAAACAACCCCACAGCATGCCAACCACCCTTTTAAAAGGAGCAATACTTAAGATGTAGAAGAAGAAAACAACAACAGCAGCAGCAGCAGAAGAAGAAGAAGAATGATAAACACATGTGATGTAGCTGTTGAGATATGAGATACTGCAGGGTTGGGCTTAAAGCAGCAGTGAGGGTATGGTTTAGTTGATTGGCCATGAGTGTTTAGAAAACCCCACGGATATTTGAATTAAAAAACTGAGAAGTCAATGCATTTAAACATGCGCAGCAGCCTGTTAGCTTTTATTTCCATTGTTATTTTCAGGCTATTGCATCCACAATATCCGCCCTAGTCTCTACCCATGGTGCTGCCAACTCTGACGAAGACAAAAGGGTAATTGTTTCAGCTGTCCCATTTTTCTTTGATGTCTGTCTGACTGTCGTTTCTCTCTGGGCTGCTGCCTGAAGCTTTGATGATTCCTGAGGCTTCATATCCATCTTGGATGGTAGACCCGCCCGGCATATCCCCGATACCCAGTTCAGCCACAAAAGAATTTATAATTGGGGCACTTCTAATGACCATACCAATATGGTGTAACCTGCAGTGCCTTGTAGGTACATCAAGTATATGAAATAAGACCTTTGTTGTACATTTTTTAAAATAAACATTTTGTATGTAGGAGTTGTGGTTACTTGGTAGTTATGCAACTTTTGGTGCCACATTAGCTAGAATACAGACTCACCTTGCAGTAGTATAGGGCTCAGTCTCCAGTAGAGGTAGGATTTATTTTGAATTATACAGCATCCTCCCTGTGTGTTACTGGGGCCTTGAAAAAAAAAAACGGTAGCTGTACGACCTGGCTATCATGTTGTAAGTGGGTGCAGAGCAGGTTTGTGCTTGTTGGGGGTCCTTGAGGAAAGTCAGAAACAGCCACAGTACAACCTGGCAATCATGTTGTAAGTGGTGGCTGAGCAGGTTTGTGCTTGTTGGGGGTCCTTGAGGAAAGCCAGAAACAGCCACAGTACAACCTGGCAAGGGAGTTGCTGTAGCATAGCTGTTAGACACCTTTCTACCAGTCAACTTTTCTTGGATTCAAAAAAGTCAGCTCTGCCAGGACTCGAACCCCTGACCTTCCATTCTACGATCATGTAACTGCTACACCACGATGGCCCCCAAGGAAGAAATAGAGCGTCAACTTTTCTGAATCATCTTAGTAAGTTTGTACTTTGCACTGCTTCAGGGGAGAGACCTGCATTCACAGAAAAACAAAATCGTGGCCAATGCCTCTAAGAACTTCAATTTTGCTTTCTGGGCTTGAGATTATGTTCCAGATTTAAATGACCAGTAGTTTTACCTCTCGACAGAAGGGTTACCAGGGCCCATAACTGAAGCTAAGAATGTGAGCTGACTATGGATTTTACTGTGCTCCTGACAGGTGCACAAATAAGAGGAATGTCTGGACACTGGCTTTTGTCAACCATTATAAGACAAATAGAAGACTTGAGGGTGTTAAGGGGAGCTGCCATAGTTTAGTGGCTAGATGTTCGCCTAGAGTCGTGAGTTCAAACCCGAACAAAGCCATACTTTTTTCCTTCCCAAAATGACCGAGGCTCTCAGGTCGACCCAACTTTAAATGGGTACCAGGTAACGTCCTGAAAGTCAAGGTGGCCGGCGTGATGTTGACCACATCACCCCACTGACTGCCGAGTGGTCTATAAAATATAGGTCTAGCCCTGTATGCCCAGGATGACGATCTAAAATGCATACTATAAGAGACCGCTAAGGAGAGTTGGTGTGAGACTGACTACCTCCTCCCGTAGTGTACTCGCTGCAAAACAGCTCTTTTTTTTCTTTATTGCGTTCACTGGCTGTAAACTCCGGCAGAATGTTCTGGTTGTTCGTCTTCTTCTGAACTTTAATCTTCGTCCAGAATTTGAGTTTTTTGTGTGTGTCCATTTGACAGATCTGGCTCGTTAATAAGCAGACTGTTGGTTCCTTGCGTCTAACATAGATCCACTCCAACTTCAAAGGAAACACCCCTAATGAGTCCCCTAATGAGACTTTAACATCATACTTTTAAAGGGGCAATGGGTGTATTCTTGTTAACCACAGAATAGGGCCCCAGAGCTCACACAGGAAAAACTGTTGAAAGGCAGAAGAAGGATAAGACTTTGATCACTTGACCATTCTGATTGTACTGTATAAACAGATTGCATTTATTACTGTTAGATTTACTGATTGACTGAAGTTGCTTCACCATATTGAATGAACAAAGCTCACATTTTGTTGTTGTCCATCTATCTGGTTTTTACTCCTACACTGCTATCGATTTTGTTGTGCTGTTGATTTTGTTGTTGTAAAATACAAGGACTATTCGGACTAAGCATTCTGCTTGAATCACACTATGAATTTCACAACTGGCGGGACACACAGTGACAGTGTCTATGTTTATGAATCATTGAACAAATACAATTGTAGCTTGATGTGTACTGAGATAAAAGGCTACTGAATGATGTAAGTAATGAATAGTGTTGCTGTGGCAAATGGTTGATTTTTACCAGCCAGTTGAAGGTTGATTTTGGAATAGCTCTCATAGATTTATTATTTTGTTTTGTGCATTCTTAATGATATACTGAGTTTCTGATTGACCAGTTGATTGTGTCAATGATGTTTACAATGGTGGAGTGGTGCCTGCAGATGCCAATGTCTCTCTTAATCGAAACCACAGACACTGATAAAAGCTGCATCTACAAAGTTTTTAGAGTGAGTAATACATGTGTATGTATTTGCATAATAATAATTCTAATAATATATAGTGGAAGAAACTAGGACAGAAAGGATTGCTCTCAGATACCAAGGGCTTCCAAAAGAAAGCCTTTAATGTGTTATAGAAATCACAATAACCATCTCATTACTTTGTAACCTGTCAGTATTGTTGTTAAGGATGTCAGGAGTGTTAAGCATGTGACATCACAATGGAGACATAGTGACAGTTTAAAAATGGGTGCCCACTTTTGACATGCACCAAAGAGGAGCAGCGTTCTGTTATCAGTTATTGAATTAGTGAAGGCAGTGAAACCTATAACAATTCATCAGCAAATGAAGTTTCAGTATAGTGAGGCATGCGTGTCAGTCCAGCAAGTGTGTGAGTGGAGAGGAGGTTTCAGGCGACTTCTGTGACAGACTCTGCAACGACCAGGTCAGACACACTGAATAGTGACCCCAGAGTCAACTGCAGTCATTTAAGGCAATGTACACTAAAACTGCTGATTGACTGAGTGACATTGCTGCACATCTTGACATCAGTCAAAGTTCAGCACACCACATCAGCCCCAATGTGCTACAGTACTGCAAAGTGTCCGCAAGGTGGGTGCCGTAGCAGCTTACTCCAGAGTTGAAACAATAACATATTGATGCTTGTTAAGAACTTTTGCGGCACTTTGAAGCAGAAGGCGATGGTTTCCTATCAAGAACTGTTACTGGAGATGAAACCTGTGTTCACAGTTCTTTGTAGGTAACAATCACCTTCTGCTTCAAAGCACTGCAAAAGCTTTTGACAAGACATGAAAACATTGATTAAGAATGTCTTATGCTGCATATTTTTACACACATACTGTTGAGTTGTTATTCATTGTGATCCGCTTCTATGCTCCACAGGTGCTTCACTCTGCTGTGACTGGCCATAGCTCATCTTCCTTGACTAGAGTCAGCAAGTCACTCTCAGACTTTCTCCTGGAAACAGATTTCACAAACATCTGGGAAACACAGGGCGGCTCTGCATCGCCTTGGTCTACTGTGACAACACAGAGGCCCTTCAGCGCCAATGCCACCCTGGCAGATGCGGTGACTGATCCGAGCCGACTGACGTCTTCCAAGCAACTGGAACAGGGTCGCAAGCCAGAGACTGATATTGTAAAATTGGCAGCTAGAGCTGTAAGTCTGTCCCTACATGAGCTGTTTTTTTTATGTCTGTCTGTGCATGAGCTGTTTATATGTGTGTGTCTCTATGTGTGCAGTTTATACAAGCCTGTGTCTGCAAACATTTCTGATTTATGTCTGTCTCTTCATAAGCTTTTTTTTAAATTCTGTCTCTGCATGTGCCATAATGAGCCGAATTAGCTA
Source organism: Candidula unifasciata (assembly GCA_905116865.2). Taxonomy (NCBI): domain Eukaryota; kingdom Metazoa; phylum Mollusca; class Gastropoda; order Stylommatophora; family Geomitridae; genus Candidula; species Candidula unifasciata. The sequence continues at coordinate 21,588 of CAJHNH020008532.1, forward strand.
AGCTGAGCAGAGATGTCAGAGAAAAGCACTGATAGGCTGATGTAATGAGCAGTAGGCAGATCTTGAGTGACCATTGACCAAGACAGGGACTCCCAAATTAATTAGTACAAAAGGTTGTGAGAATAAGTGGCAGGTGCCCCAGGTTGACTATGAGGGTGCGAAAAGAAATTGGAATCATGAGCAGTGGGAATTTTGTTAAAAGCCAAACACCTGATGTGTTAGGAAGAAAAAAAATCAAAGGGTAGAGGCTAGAGGGCAGTCTGTGATTGAGGACCTCAAGTAGGCTTGTCAGAACATGTGTTCTAGGACTGTATCAGAGTGTATCATCCCTGTCACCACCTCTGATCGACTTTGCTAGTGCGTGGGCCTGTTTTAGACAATCTATTCTAAACACACTAAACCGAACACTTCCGGAAGCAAACACAACAATCTTTAATGAATCATCACAGAACAACATATGACAGTTGATGTTGAAAGATGTAGGCACCCTTATCTGAGATGCCTGGTCATGCTGACTTTACTAATCGCCAAGCACGCTTCCCATCCCCCATGGATAATTCTCAGGTTCCCCCAGCACTGCTCACTCAGAACTCTTATTCAAATGTGCCTGGACCTCACCAGGATTGCGCAGTGCCCACAAAATGTAGGGTCAGTATGCCAGCAAGATAACATAACCATATCCATTCCAAAATCAAACCTAATTATCTGAATACCTCAGCACTACTCACGGAAGACTGTACAACAAAAACACCTGTCACTATTGGACGCTACACACCACAAAGAAGCTATGCTATCCTAACTGCTAAGTTCTAACTATCAAACTATCTTATGTTCTTCTGTCCGTTGTCTGAAGAATGAATTGTTTTTGTCTCACACTTCGTGACTTTTGTCATGGTCCGTTCGCTCAGTCAGGACCATGCAGCAATTGTGGTTCCGCCAGAAAAGCATTCACTTTTTCGGCATTTACTTGCCTTTACAACTAGGTTGAATTGAGCTGTAGTTTCCCTTGGCTATTCTAGCATATACCTGTGCAGTCATGCTTCCACCATGCGGACCTGTCCATCAACTCTTCATCATGCCCATACACACTGTACACCGTCTCTGTGGTATGCCCCGCCACATGACTGTACAGGGTTCCGATAATCCCCTAACACAGGCCTTCAACCAGCTGACATCAGGTTTTCCTTTCCTTACGTGTGAAATGACAGAAACAATGAAGTTTCGTTAATAAAACAAGTTATCTCAGCAAGAAATCTCTCACCAAAGTTTTTTTCCCCATCCAGCTGATGACTCATCTGGTCAACCACTTGTCCCACTTCCCCATGGGATCAGGAGCTGCCCGGCTCCACACCACTGTCCAGGAACATCATGACCTGCCAGATTACTTCGATGACGACCTGAAGCCAGAGATTTTCAGTGCCCCTAATGTGCAGGTTTGACTGTTATTTTCTGACACATTTTATTGGCCATTTAATGTTGCCATTGTTTTTCTTCTTTTTTTCTGTATTTGCCTTCAAAAGAATGGCTGGCAGATTGTATTGTGGTTTACAGCTAGACTGTGATATCTGCACATTTTGGCCTAACACAACTGATTTCAGTATATCCTTAGTTAGTCACTTGCAAATTCTAGAGTTGATTTTGCAACGTTCTGTAAAGGTTGCACAACTAAACAGTTTTTTGTTGACATGTTTGTTAAGAGACATTTAACTGTACCAAAATGGAGTCCTAGAATCCACACATGGATACTGATCTGACTGACCCTTTGGCGTCTTGACCTTTGCCCCTTCGCATAGTGCTGCACATTAGTATTTCTGTCATTGGTATTGAGTTCCTTCAGTTCTATGCAGGTACCAGTTAGTCAGTGTCTCAAGTTTTCAATAATGCAGATATAAACAGTTACATGATAGTTTATAAAAACAATACATGATACAGTTTATATAAACAATACATGATACAGTGTATTGACTGGTACCTTTCTCATCAGATGCATTACTGCCGAGTTTACATCAGCCTACAAATGAAACACAAAAAGGAATCCTTGTCACTGAAATACACAAACCACATTGTTTTTCTCCAGTGGCACATTCTGTCTCACCACCAAGAATTTCTAGACTGGCCACATAAATACCACGGAATATTTTTTGTAGTTTACAAGTAATTCTTTTTATCAGTCTGTATATTTTTACACAATAAATTAATACTCATTTGATGTAAATGTCAAATATTCTAACTTTGATACTAAGTCTAATTTCTGTTATCTTCCAGATTTTCTGGTTCTGTGAAAGAACCTCTTGTGTGTACTTTTGTGTGTGTTTACAGATTTCAGTCTGATTCCGTAACCTGCAAGGGAGGGGAGCTAACCTCATGCCAAACCCCACTCCTTGTTTCACCTAGGCTTGGTACTGGCAAATGTGGAGATATCATGCAGATATAGTTTATACATTTGTTATAGATTGTTTCTTGTATTTTTTAATCTCAGTATTATGGACATTATTTTTGTTTCATTTAATTCATTCTCTTTCATATTTCAGTTTTTTGTCTTGAATCGCCGCTGCCTGATCTCATTCATTGAGCTTCCGGCTGTGGTAAGTTTCGCCATGTACAGATCAGAAGATACAATGAGAACATAACTGTGCTCCAGGAGTAACTTACTTGAGGTTCTTACTTGAGGTTCTTAAACTTTAATTGGGAGTGATCTGCAGGCCAGTTGCTTGGCTTTTGGGGGTCACATGTAGCCCCCGGGCCACCAGTTGAATAGCCCTGCATTTGGAATATCTAGGCTCTATAATAAACAGCGGTAGAGACTGTTCAACAGCAGTTAAAAAGAGAATAGCCATAGCAATACAAAGATTGTCTGTAATTAAGCACCAGCAAGGAAATCAAGATAAACAGTTTGAGTGCACCTATCTTTCCTGTAGCAATGTATGGATGTGAGTCATGGACTATCTCAGTCATTATGGAGGAAAAAGGGGCTTATGAGCTGAAATGCTGTGAAAAAAGAAATCTTATTATTCTGTAATGACTATTACAATAATCAAGCTTGTTTACCTCCAGATTTATCCAGTTGACTATATGTGTATGTGTGTGGGTGTGTGCTTATGAGGTTGCACAAATTATGGCTAAGTGTAAAGTGTGGTAGAAAAGTTTCTATAACCAAGTGTAGACTGTGATAGAAAAGTTTCTAGAACTAGGTGTAGACAGGTAGAACAGTTTCTGTTGAGGTGATAATTTGTTTAATATGTACGACATTACAGGATGCACCAGGAGGAGGTGTGACAGCAGGGTTGATGACTGCTAGAACTGTCTGTCGCATCATTGTCAGAGATTTGTGTGGCAAGTACTGCTGGGAGAACTCTGTACTCTACAGCCCTCCATGGTGCACCAAGGGCTCATCCAGGCATAGTAAGTGTCTCGTGTCAGTACATTTGTCCAACTAGCTAAAGCACTAGTTTTGAAGGATGCACAGTTAGTGTAATCTTTCTTTATGCAAACAGACAAGCATGTTAATTAAAAACTAGAATTGAGATAGAAATATACATGACTAAACTGGCTTCCTACACAAGTGGAATGCAGAAGTAAACATCATTGACACTTCGTTGTTCTGGTGCAGTAGAGGAAGAGGAAACACCCAGAGTTGTTTAAGATAAACAGTGTCGCTGTTAATCTGTTGTATTTCATCAGAAGACAGTAGATAAGGTAGTGAGAGTTGTTAGTGTCACAAAACCCATGTTACATAATATGAAGAAGAATGTAACATTGTGAAGCGTGGAACTCTTTAAAAATCCAGTTAAATTTTTTGGCACAAAATAGGCATCTAAATTATGTTTTATGTTCAATGAATCACGTTGAATACAAGTATGAATGTAGTGCAAGCACTGGTGAAGTTTTTAAGACCCACACCTATGTTTTTTCATTGTTGTTGTCAGCTTTGGTCAAGTGATGCATCCTTTTTTTTTTTTTAAATCGCTGATGATTACTTGTAATATCCATTCAGCTTTGGGAATTGTCACTTGTATACTGGGCAACATTTACCATATGTGAATCAGACAGTTGCTGTATTCCTGGTATAGACAAGAAGGTCAAGAATGTTTGGTAGCTTTTATTTGTCCAACCCTCAACTCTTATTCTTTTTCTGCCTTTCTGATCCCCAAAGAAGCATAGGCCCTCAGCGGGCTAACTCCAAGTCCTTCTAGCCTTTGCTGTCTCCCCATCTTTTTAATGAAAATATGAAGTTTGATGATTTGTTTTTCCTGTGTGTAGATGCTGAGACGTTGTTGGGTTTAGCAGCTGGAGTTGAGCAGGAGTCGGTGCTTGTGAAGAAAGCTGAGGTGGTCAAGAGTGAGCCTGCAGTCCAGCATCCGGTTGACCAGCTGCCCTGTCATGAGGTTGTGGGTGTCAGTGGCGACAATCTGGACAAAGTAAGTAATAGAGGAGCAGGTACACAGCATTGGGCAGGGTCGACATTCTGGGCAATGGTGACATTCTGGGCAATGGTGACATTCTGGGCAATGGTGACATTCTGGACAGTGGTGACATTCTGGGCAATGGTGACATTCTGGGCAATGGTGACATTCTGGACATGGTGACATTCTGGGCAATGGTGACATTCTGGGCAATGGTGACATTCTGGGCAATGGTGACATTCTGGGCAATGGTGACATTCTGGGCAATGGTGACATTCTGGGCAATGGTGACATTCTGGACATGGTGACATTCTGGGCAATGGTGACATTCTGGACATGGTGACATTCTGGACATGGTGACATTCTGGACATGGTGACATTCTGGGCAATGGTGACATTCTGGGCAATGGTGACATTCTGGACATGGTGACATTCTGGGCAATGGTGACATTCTGGGCAATGGTGACATTCTGGGCAATGGTGACATTCTGGGCAATGGTGACATTCTGGGCAATGGTGACATTCTGGACATGGTGACATTCTGGGCAATGGTGACATTCTGGGCAATGGTGACATTCTGGGCGATGGTGACATTCTGGACATGGTGACATTCTGGGCAATGGTGACATTCTGGACATGGTGACATTCTGGACATGGTGACATTCTGGGCAATGGTGACATTCTGGACATGGTGACATTCTGGGCAGTGGTGACATTCTGGACAGTGGTGACATTCTGGGCAATGGTGACATTCTGGGCAATGGCGACATTCTGGGCACTGGTGACATTCTGGACATGGTGACATTCTGGGCAGTGGTGACATTCTGGACATGGTCACATTCTAGGCAATGGTGACATTCTGGGCAATGGTGACATTCTGGGCAATGGTGACATTCTGGGCAATGGTGACATTCTGGGCAATGGTGACATTCTGGGCAATGGTGACATTCTGGGCAATGGTGACATTCTGGACATGGTGACATTCTGGGCAATGGTGACATTCTGGGCAATGGTGACATTCTGGGCAGATTATTGTTGAAAATTAAATATGGGTGTCTGCAAAGTGCTGTTAATTGAATAAACTAAACACAAACTACAGGATCAGCTCTTTTATATATCAAATTCACTCTTTTGCAAATCAAATTTACTCTTGTTCAGACTAGATTCACTCTTGTTCAAATCAAATTCACTCTTGTTCAGACTAGATTCACTCTTGTGCAAATCATGTTCACTAGTGTGTAAATACAGTTGACTTTAAAAAAAATTCAGATTTACCTTTTGCTGATCAAGTTTTTTCACAGAAGTATGTTCTTGATCTATTGTAGTCTAAATAATAAATAATAAATTTGATTGGATAAAATTTTTATTGTCATGGATAAATAAACAGTTTTTGTATTTGTAGAAAAATATGATCTGTCAGAGGGTGGTTTTGATTTGCAAAAGTGTAAATTTGGTTTGAAAATGGGTGGAGATCCACCAGTTTGCCAGGCCTAGTAGGCTAGGAAGCTCAGTGATGGGACAAAGGAACAAATGCATACACACACACACAGTTAACCACAGTCTTTATCAGTGAATAAAGCAGCCTTCACACCTAGAAAACATCATTGTCTACACAGATGGATCTGTGAAGTGTGGATGAAGGTCAGCATGGACATGCACTGCACAGAGGGTGGACATGCACTGCACAGAGGGTGGACATGCACTGCACAGAGGGTGGACATGCACTGCACAGAGGGTGGGGAAAACAATAAAAGAGGATAGCATGACCATGGAGATAGCCGCTGCTTCTAGAGCACTAGCTTGGGTAGCAGAGCAAACCGCCACACAGGCAGTAACTGTGTCAGACTCCATGAACATACTTCAGAAGATACCTAACAGGCTGTATGTGCTCTGAATGGTTAGAAAGCATTTGAAAATCGCACTTAACTTCCCTCAACTTGATCTACACACCTGGTCATACTGGCGTAAAGGGTAATGAGCGAGCAGACCAACTGGCAAGCAATGCACCAATGCATATGTGACAAAGCATGGACATAGCAGATATCATTAACACTGCATGGATTGGGCTAGGGAATAATGATAAATTTTTGACACTAACACGATTGTGTGACATGGGAATAAAGAGTGGTGAAGCATGTCTATGCTGCCTTCAAGATAGAGAATGAAGACATTATAACCAACCTCTCATGGCAACAATCAGTAGAAATATGCCTTGGAGTTGTTGCTGCATCAGAGGACTGAGTCCACATTGGAATGCCCAGTGTGTAGTCACATCGATTGTGAAAATATAAAATAAAGCAATAATTTTAGCCACAACCCCCGAACAGGAGAGAGCTGGTCTCCATTGGCTATCCGTTCTTTGAGAGTATATCTATTAATAAATCCATTAATGGAATGAGAAAGTAAGAATTAATAAATACATGTTATGTATAAAAAAGATGATCTTTTGGGCAGTTGTCAAATTTCTTAGACATGCACTCAAAATGTGTACCATCTCACGTGGCGTAAAGAGTGCGAAGTTAATTTTCTTTGCTTGACAAAAAGCAAGAAATCAAAGCAATGTTTCCCTATTGTAAATTTGAACAGAGAAGACACAAACTTTGTAATTCTGAAGTTGGAGCACATCTTTCTGAGCAACGAGGAACCAGCAGACTTCATATAAGTTAGCCAGATCTGTAAAATGGATGTTCATGCATAGTTCAAGTTCTGAAACAAGACTGAAGTCTAAAATTGGATGAACAACCAGAACTTCCCACAGGAGTTTACAGCCTGTGAATGCCGAGAAGAAGAAGAAAGGATTAATTTATTTGCTTTATTTTATTCATTTATTACTGTAGTATGCACCTACTGAGATACCTCAGCATATGCCAGGCAGTAAATTATGCAGTCTACTATTTGTTTCATCTTATTTTTTTTTTAAACGTGAGGTCTGTCATGTTTCTTTTATCTGACTTCTGCTTCCATTTGTGACTCTCCTGCTGCCTGTTTGGACCCACAGATGCTGATTTACATTGGCCAGACGAGCCCGGAATGCCTGCTGAGACCAGGCAGACCCCTGAACATACCCAGTCGCCTGTCGGAGGACTTCATGGAGTCTACAGAGGAGAACATCATTAAGCTGATCCAAGAACAGAACCTAAAGGAAATAGAATATAGTCAAGCTCACAGGATGGATGTCAGGTAGGGTGGGAACATATTTCCTGGTTGTATGAGAACGGAAAGCTGTTGAACTGTCATCCAAATTATTTTGATTCATGGTTGTCAGCACTTGTTGGTTTCTTTTATTGCTGCAGTTTCAAAACCATTTTTTCAGTGTTTTGGCAGAAACAAAATTCTAGTGTGTTTAGTTAAAACTGAGAAAAAGCTTTATCTGAAATGGGATGTAGAAGTGCTTAACCCCACGTGATGGTGCAGCAGTAGTACTAAAAGTGCTTTACCCCACATGATTGTGCAGCAGTAGTACCAGAAGTGCTTAACCCCACGTTATGGTGCAGCAGTAGTACCAGAAGTGCTTAACTCCACATGGTGGTGCAGCAGTAGTACCAGAAGTGCTTAACCCCACGTGATGGTGCAGCAGTAGTACCAGAAGTGCTTAACCCCACGTGATAGTGCACCAGTTCCAGGACTCATACTGTTTAAGGCCTGTCTATACATCTCCGCAGTCATCCTAGCAACTGTTTCCTATCCAGGGGCCTGACCAGCCTGGATAATATCCATAATTCCTTTGAAGTCTGTGTGCATCTCTACCTGAAAGGCAAAGAACTAAACAGACTGCACACAAATAAGCTAAATCTATCAAAGGATTTGCATACAACACTGAAGTCCTAGAACATGACCAAAGTCCAGAAGTGAATGAACATCCAGGAATTTTGCCAGAGTTTACAGCTGTTCAACGCCAGGAAGAATAAGAATATCTAAGATGTGCATAAATGACTGGCTGGAACACCAGTCTCTCAGATTTGGAGATACCAGTTTATAAATCTGCAAATACTAGTTTACAAATCTGGATATACCAGATTACAAATCTGGACATACGACTTTACAAATCTGGACATACCAGTTAACAAATCTGGAATTTAGGAAATGGTGCTAAATCTGGCTAGTGTATATTTTGGAGACTGCACACATAACAGCATGTGTAAATACAGACACAGAAAACGGTGCTTAATCTGGCCACAGCATATTTTGGAGACTATGCACACTTAACAGCATGTGTAAATGCAGTAAAACCTAACTAAAATGAGTATAATTTGGGTTCTGGCAGGGATGTATTGTTATCGTTTGTCCCTAGTTAGCTCTGCGGCGTCCGTGGCTAAGGCCTTGCAAATCCGACTCGTGAGCCAGCATACCGCGATCGAAACCCACTGCAGACTTCGTGGATTTTTGTCGTGGTATGGGACGTCGCAGGTCGACCCAGCCTAAAATGGGTACCAGGATGGGCTGTCCTGGGAAAGTAAAGACAGCCGGCGTAATGCTGACCACATTACCCACAGAGTGCTGATGGTCTGTAAAAATATGGGACGCTCTGCCCATATGCCTGATGCGCCGAAAGGCGTGAAAAGGGATCTTTACTTTACTTTTTACTTACTAGTTAGCTCTAGGTTTTTTGTTTCTTTTTAGCATGAACTAGATAGAGAGAAATAGAAACAAATTGTGCTTGTAAGCAGACAGCTTTGCAGGAAGATGAAGCTGAAAAAGAAATAGATATTGAAGCTCTTCTATTTTTGACATTTAATATTTTAGACAAAGCATACATGGAAAGAGAAGAAGGACGTAGAGCACGGGGTTGACCAAGAACAAGATGGAAGGATAACATTAGAGAAACTCTACAACAGCACGATGTGCCTATGGTTGAGGCAGCCAGAAGAGCTAGAAACAGAACCTTATATCTCCCTCGACACCCACAGCGGTAAAAGAGGAAGTGAAGAAGAAGAAGAAGAATATTTTAGACTGCAAAATAAGTAAAGGAATAATACATTTTCTGCAACTGACTTTATTGTCTCCAATGTTTTTCTGAAAAATGTTCTCGCACAATAGTTTAATAGAAGTGTACATTTTGTTCTTTGTGCTTGCAAGAAGGCCTCGGAGATCAGATCAGTAAGTCGAGGACAACGGTTTCATTTAGCACAAATAGATGTAGCGAATAGCCAGATTTTTCTTAGCCACCATTTCATATACTTTTTCTTTTCAGAGATTTTATTTTTGTTTTAATTAGAAAATATCTATTTATCTGTGTGTATTACATGTGTGGGTATATATGTGTGTGCGTTTTTTTTTTTTAGATAGTAACTGGCAGATTTGTACAAATTATCAATCAACAAACAGGAAATGGGGTAAACTGTCAAGCTGTGGAAATATTAAAAATAGGAAAGTACACATTAGTGACAGCTGCAAATTTGTTTTATCTGACAGCAGAGTCTGCTGTTTTTTAAAATAATTATTTCTTTGTTGTTGTTGTAAAGCAGATATACTGTGTCTGGTTTCCATGTTTTCCGCTGGTTTACAAACATACGTGCATGCAAGAATAACTAGAATAGTGTAAAAGTATTGATCACAAAGTATTGATCTATTGTTCGATCGATTTGTCACCCCTGGGCTGTTACCTTAAGTTTAAGTATCCTGCAGGTGTAAAGGTGTAACCTGCATTCTTGTTTCGTTAAGGATGAAAATATACAGGTGTGACATTTGTTGACACAGAACAATATCTCTGCAAGCCACTGGAGGTGTCTTGTGTTATTGTTCTGACAGTGTGATAGCCTGCAACGAGGTGACCAAGCTGTGTGCCTTATCCTCTGAAGCTTGTGGGTTTAACTTCAGAATGCATTGTTGGGTTCACGAGTGCATTTTCTCCCCAGAGATCCAGAGGAGCCACAGAGCTCACATTTTGTGTGACACACTTGGCAGGTGCCTAGCCGCTCCATAGAGAGAGACTAAGACACATGTGATAAACCTCAGTGCAATGAAGCTCATCCTCTTATTTTACCCTTTTTAACAACAACAAAAATTGATTGTAATACATTTTGAAAAATTGACCACTTGAAATCTTCTTCTGAAAAATTTCTGGTTTTTCAACTTGTTCTTCTTCTTCGCGTTCACCAGCTGTACACTCTGGCGGAAAGTTCTGGTTGCTCGTCCACTACTGAACTGCAGTCCTGCTCCAGAACCTGAGTGTTGCGTGTGCATCAGTTTTACAGATCTCATTCTCTTGAATACAGACTGTTGGTTTCTTGCCTCTCAGGCAGATGCACTCCGACTTCAAAGGAAGCTCCCCAATTAGTCGACTCTTACGACATGCTTTTGGGGAGGCAGTGGGTCTATTCTTGTTTTCCCCACAACGGGGCCCCGGAACCCACAGGGGAGGCAGTGGGTCTATTCTTGTTTTCCCCACAACGGGGCCCCGGAACCCACACGGGAGGCAGTGGGTCTATTCTTGTTTTCCCCACAACGGGGCCCCGGAACCCACACGGAGGTTTCAACTTGTTGACTTTCATCTTGTTCCAGAACCTGAGTTTTACAGATCTGGTTTACTTGTATTGAGAGTGTCGGTTCCTTGCCTCTCAGGCAGATGCACTCCGACTTCCAAGGAAACACCCCTAATTCATCAACTTTTAGGACATTCTTGTTTTGGACCAGTGGGTCTATTCTTGTTTCCCCCAAAGTGGGGCCCCAAAACCAACACAGGGAAACCAATAGAAATAAAGGAAGTCTGTTTGTTGTAACATAAATTGCTGAATTCAAATTCAACTTTGTTTATTGTTGTGGTTGATGTTTCTGTATGGTGTGTTTTTATTCGTCTTTTATTTAAATATTTGGTGACAGTGAGGCTTACCTCTGCACAGTTCAGCATATATCATTCACTGGATGCACATTTACCTTCTTTTAATTATATCATTTTTTCCAATTACTCATCTGATTGTAGGAGAATAATATATTTTTTTTTCTAATTAAAGTTTTTCTGTAATTACTCATTTTATTCTCCATGTATTGCCTAATGCTGAAACATTTCTTGGGAAAAGTAATGTACCTTATTTAACATTATTCTGGGTAGAGAGCTATTAACAGATGCCTTTACCAAATATAACGACTTTTTTTTTGGCCATTGCTAATGCCTGTTAACTTTTTATGTAAATAATTTAGCTCTGAATTCAGATTGCTTCATTAAATATTCTCTCTTTCAGAAAATAAAATAACAAAATTTAGTCATTGATTGAATAAATCCTCTGTCACTTCCCTGATTTCACGAATTTTTTTTTTAGGTCATTATCGTAATTATGTACTGCTCTCTAAGCCCCTCCCCCCCCCCAACCTACCACCCCCAACCTACCACCCCCAAACCTACCACCCCCAAACCTACCACCCCCAAACCTACCACCCCCAAACCTACCACCCCCCAACCTACCACCCCCAAAACCTACCACCCCCAACCTACCACCCCCAGTTAAAATAATTTTTTTTTTAACTCCCAGCTGTTAATGTACATACTCAAAGAAAAAAAACCCCAGCTACATTTGTACAAACGTGTGTTTGGAAGTAAATTACAGATCAGTATTAGTGTTACTTATGTCTTCAGATGGACAGCAAACTAAACGGTCTGTAAACATACGAATTAGCTGAAGTTACTTCTAGAAATAGTTGAATATAATGTGGGCTGTTTGGGTTATTTCTTGTGGAGTCACAGCGAGTGTCATTCTGTAAATTTAACCTCTTCCACTGGTGCATTATATTTAAACTTAAATATAATTTTTCTCCCACAGAAGAAAATATGTTATGATGAAGCTTATAATTCGTTAACAGTTTACAAAAGCATTTAAAATATTGCAAACAAATATATGAGTATTCATTAAATTAGTGCTGACAATGAGAATTTCATTTTGTTCATATATGTTAAAGTAATTTACCAAAATTGCTAGAAATAGTAAAAATAACCTTTTCTTTGAGGGCAAAAATTCACCAGTGTTTGCATTCTTTATGTATTGTGCTTGCTACCAGTCTGTTGGAAGTCTCTTATATTTTGGTGTCTTTGCTTTTTGTCTTTTATTAACTTTTATGATAAATAAGCCAATTATATAGTTTGCCTTCCAGCCTGGGGATGTTTTACGGCTGTCATTTGATTTACGAGTGCAGTTTTTTTTTTAGAGATCCTTAGAGATTGTCACCTGAGCTACAGTGTTCATGCTTTGTGCAGCACAGGCAGGTGGCTAGCCATTCTGCGGATAGCGACCGGTCATATAGGATAACACCCAGTGCAATGAAGTCAATGTTCTCGTGTAACCTACCTAGTTCAGTCAAGACTTGGAAAATCTGTTTTGTATAAAATGTTGAAAGGACAATTATAGCAGTTTATCACATTTGTTAAAGATGTTATTATTAGTCTATTTTTTTTATAAAACATTATTGAAAAATTTAGAAATGCCAGTCACATATAAAAGGACAAAAATGCCAGTCATAAATAAAAGGACAAAAATGCCAGTCACAAATAAAAGGACCAATATAGAAATGCCAGTCACAAATAAAAGGACCAATATAGAAATGCCAGTCACAAATAAAAGGACCAATATAGAAATGACAGTCACAAATAAAAGGACCAATATAGAAATGCCAGTCACAAATAAAAGGACCAATATAGAAATGCCAGTCACAAATAAAAGGACCAATATAGAAATGCCAGTCACAAATAAAAGGACCAATATAGAAATGCCAGTCACATATAAAAGGACAAATATAGAAATGTCAGTCACATATAAAAGGACAAATATAGAAATGCCAGTCACATATAAAAGGACAAATATAGAAATGCCAGTAACAAATAAAAGGACAAATATAGAAATGCCAGTCACATATAAAAGGACAAATATAGAAATGTCAGTCACAAATAAAAGGACAAATATAGAAATTCCAGTCACAAATAAAAGGACAAATATAGAAATTCCAGTCACAAATAAAAGGACAAATATAGAAATGCCAGTCACATATAAAAGGACCAATATAGAAATGCCAGTCACAAATAAAAGGACCAATATAGAAATGCCAGTCACAAATAAAAGGACAAATATAGAAATGCCAGTCACATATAATAGGACAAATATAGGAATTTCAGTCACATATAATAGAACAAATATAGAAATGCTAGTCACAAAAAAAAGGACAAATATATAAATGCTAGTCACATATAAATGGTCACATACGATCTTTTATATGTAGACAGTTCAAGGGAGTTAAAAATGGATTAGAGTTTGTAATAAACAGATAGTTTTCATGTGTTTGAAAAATTGTATTTTATTTTATATATCCATGTTATTGTTATTTCCTACAGCATGGTGGCGCCACCTGAGATGCCTGCAGAGAGTCAGGACCCTGTTTCTCCCTTTCAAATGTGCCGCCTGCTTCTGGATCAGATTGGTTTGCTTTCATGGGAGAAGAGGTAGTGAATTTTACTCTGGTCACTTTTAAAATAAATATACTAAAGTATTTCCTTTGTTAGTATCCTATATTACTATCTTTATTTACTCTCCTATGATTAGGCAAGAGTATACCACCTTTTCTATGTTTAAAAAAAAATGTATTTTATAACTGCATAGGCCAAACGAAATAATATATATTAATATGTTGTTGTATTGTTCTGTTATGCCATCATCTGTATTTTTTTCCCCTCAACATTTTCCTTGGCTCACAGGTTGACCCAGCCCAAATAGATATCAGGAAATGTGGTGGGAAGTAGAGGGAGCTGGTGGGATGTTGACCTCACCACCCATCAAAAAGTTAGCATTCTTTGGATATTTTTTGGGGTGTATGCGAGAGTGTTGGGAAGAGAACAGGCAGACAGATTTGCCGGTCCTGCACCAGTGGTCGGTGAATTTATGCATGACATGGCTACTTGGTGGTCAGTGCCCTTTGCGAGCAAGTGAAGAATGCGGCGGCACGAGTTGATCATTATGGTATGGAGAAAATGGTGCAGTTGGGAGTGACCAGGGTATCTGGTCGACACTTTACACTCAGAGGAAAGGTAAGATAGATATATAATCAAATGGATGCTGGTACCAGCGAATTGGAACTTCGCTCACTGCTGAAGATGAGGATGGTGCACTATGGGAATGCCCCAGTGCTGTGATTTCATTTCTTAGCTCAGCATTCCATCAAATACTGCTTGGCCTATAAAAATGTGAATCTGTAATCATAAATCTCACGCTGCACTGATGTATAAAGGGAAGTTAACCCAGTGGACAATTACTCGATGAAATTTGATGTGTTGACCGAAAGGCACACATATTGCAACTCTGCTATAAACAGACACAGCGCCTTTATGTCACTTGGACGAACAAAAAAGAAGAAAAGGTACTTTAGTTAACTTTATCAGTAAATGTTCCAGAAATATAATTTATCGCATCCATCTTGTTATCTTCCAACCAATCAGATGCCATTTTGATCTGCTGAAGAAAAGTGACAAAATTATAAGGGAACTAAAAAACTTGGATGCTCAGAAATGGTGAGTCAATGTTAGCTTGTCATCTTTTCTCCTCATCATTAGTCAGGATAATCAGTCTGTTATCTGTTGAAGTGAATGCGTGAATATTTTAGTGCATGTATGGGTATGGGAGCTGTCAGGTGTAGCCGCTAGATGTTTCGCCTGCTGATACAAGGGTCTTGGGTTCAGATCTAAATGACTTTGGCTCCCAGATAGGCCCAACCTTAAATGGGTACTAGGTAAAGAATGAGAAGTAAAGATGGCTAGCATCATGTTGACCGCATCACCCATTGAGTGCCAACTGGTCTTTAAAATATAGGTCTGCCACTCTGTGCCCTATATGCCCTAAGGCATTCATATTGGTTCTTTTTTACCTGTATGTATCCATTCATTCATTCATTTTCCTGTTATGCCATTATATATCGCATAGGGCTCACAGTCTACTCCTCCATTCTGTTCTATCCTATGCGATCAGTTCAATATCATGGATGGAATCCAGTCCAGCAGCTTTAGCTTCTCTCGTCAACGTTCATCTTAGGGTTTCTTTTGGGACTTTTATGTATGGGTATACCAAAAGGGAGGATGTAGAGTGCCTCCTTTCACTTCTAGAGTTACAAAAGATATTCTTAAGAGAAATATCTTATTCTTATAGTCTGTGTTGTTTGGCATTGGTAGTCATTTCTATCCACAACCTTCTGTCATGTGTACTTTTAGTAATTACTGACACATATGAACCTCCGTGCCATGATGTCAAAAGGTCCAGCATTTTCTCCCTCGGTCTCCTTCTGCTTCTTTTTCCTCTCCAACTTTCCGGCCCGGTGTCAAGAGGTACTCCAGTATTCTTTATCTCACTTCTTCACATGACGTGTTCAAAGAATGTAGATTGTTTTCTTCTGATGTGAGCAGTCAGTTCTCTTCGTCAGTCAGTTTCTTTCAAGACATCTTCAATTATCTTTTTATCTGACCGGGGTGTTCTCATCATCATCTGTAAAACCACCTCTCGGCCACTTCCACATAGTTGTTCTCAAATTGGCTATCTATCCATGATTCACTTTCGCATATCAGGATATGATTTATATAGCTCTTGAGAATTCTCTTTCTCATCTCAATTGACAGAGAAAGATTGCATAAAATATTCTTCCCCATTTAATAAAGAGACATTTTTGTGTGTTTCCTTATCTTTGAGTTTCAACATTTCTCTGTTTCTTGTGATTTGTAATATTTAATCTTTTAATTATTGATTTGTAAATAAATTTGTTTTCCTAGTCGAGAGACGCACAAGATTGCTGTCATATATATAGCTCAAGGTCAGGAGGACAAAAACTCCATATTAAACAACAGCTCTGCAAGTCGTGCCTTTGAGGATTTTGTAGCCGGGCTTGGTTGGGAGGTTTGTTACTTGTTTAAATGTTATAATCTAATATACAATGTATTTCTATTTGTGGATAATTTCTGACTCCATAATATTTTATTTTAATGGAAATTGACAAAATACTGCATCTTCTACTTCTGTTCTTTATCAGCAATTGGAGCATAGGCTGTCAACCAAGTCATGGATCTGCAGTTCCATCTGTTAGCAATCTTAAACAGTGCTAGCTTTAGATAAAAGATGACTTCTAGAGATTATAATAATTATTGTTATTTAAATGGTTGGCTTTTACAAGATGAAAAGCATGCCCACGGTACAAAGGCTGTCAGTTGTAGCAAAAACAATAGTATTAAAAAGCTATTTTAGTTTATGCTATTTATGATTAGACACACAGTTTAAAAATATCTTTTCATTCTTTTTCTTGTACTATTCATGATTGTAGTTATTCTTCCTTTTTCTTTTTTTACTTCTTTACACAATTACCCTGGAATTATGTTTACCTTTTCAGAATTTATTCTTCGCTGGAATACCTGTTTAAAATAGTTCCGTTGCACACCACATTACTTTGAAATATTTAGTGTCCTATTTTCACTGTTGCCCAGTTGGACAGCAGCTAATGGTTAAATATTAATTTTGGCCTGTTTCAGGTTGATCTGGAGTCACACCAAGGATTCATGGGAGGTCTACAGTCAAACCGAACCACCGGCAACACGGCTCCCTACTGGGCCAACTCAACGTGTGAGGCTATCTTCCACGTGTCCACTCGAATACCAAGTTCTGGCACTGATTGGCATATTAAGGTAAGATTTTAATTTAGACAGAAACAACACATAGCAGACAACAGATAGCTAGAATGTAGGTCTCTCATGTCTGCAGTTTCAGCTCTGTACCTCAGTGAGCAGAGGTTTCTGTACTCTTTATTTATGTGCACCCAGACAGTTGGTTCAAAAATTGATTAAAGTGTACCAAACCTTACTTGGAGATTGATGTGGTTGAGATGTACAGTTACTTTGAGATTGAGTTTAACACCGATATCATTGCACTCAGGACATTCCCATAAGCACTCTTTCCCCATTTTCAGCAGCTAGTGCAAGGTTCCAGTTCCAGTGGTGCCAGTAGTTGAGATTCTACCAGTCCATATTAAAGTAAGCATATGGCTTACATTCCATGACAGTATTTGGGAATGGACATCATGGCACTCCGGAAATAAGCACCCTGTCCCCATTTTCAGCAACCAATGCAGAGTTAGAGGTCTGTTGGTAGCAGTTGCAGTCTGAATCGTATGTTTGTCTTGGCTTTCCTCTGAGTGTTGAGTGTTCACCACATCGCCTAGCCACTTCCCCACTGCATCATTTTCTTCACACTGTGATGAATTATTTGTGCTAATGCACATCAAGAAAATTATATCTGTAATATTTCTAGGGTCTCAAGGGTTGCTCCCCTCCATCCTGTTTGTTTATGTGATAGAGAATCTGAGCACATTGCCTGAAAACACAACACCGCCAAGGATCCACATGTGTGTCAAGGATCCAGATGTGTGTCAAGGGTCCAGATGTGTGTCAAGGGTCCAGATGTGTGTCAAGGGTCCAGATGTGTGTCAAGGATCCAGATGTGTGTCAAAGATCCAGATGTGTGTCAAGGGTCCAGATGTGTGTCAAGGGTCCATATGTGTGTCAAGGATCCACATGTGTGTCAAGGGTCCAGATGTGTGTCAAGGGTCCAGATGTGTGTCAAGGATCCGGATGTGTGTCAAGGATCCACATGTGTGTCAAGGATCCACATGTGTGTCAAGGGTCCACATGTGTGTCAAGGATCCACATGTGTGTCAAAGATCCAGATGTGTGTCAAGGGTCCGGATGTGTGTCAAGGATCCGGATGTGTGTCAAGGATCCACATGTGTGTCAAGGATCCACATGTGTGTCAAGGATCCCTATGTGTGTCAAGGATCCACATGTGTGTCAAGGATCCAGATTTGTGTCAATTTTCCGGATGTGTGTCAAGGATCCAGATGTGTGTCAAGGGTCCAGATGTGTGTCAAGGGTCCAGATGTGTGTCAAGGCTCCAGATGTGTGTCAAGGGTCCAGATGTGTGTCAAGGGTCCAGATGTGTGTCAAGGATCCGGATGTGTGTCAAGGATCCGGATGTGTGTCAAGGATCCGGATGTGTGTCATGAAACCAGATGTGTGTCAAGGATCCAGATTTGTGTCAAGGATCCAGATGTGTGTCAAGGATCCGGATGTGTGTCAAGGATCCGGATGTGTGTCATGAAACCAGATGTGTGTCAAGGATCCACATTTGTGTCAAGGATCCAGATGTGTGTCAAGGGTCCAGATGTGTGTCAAGGGTCCAGATGTGTGTCACGGATCCAGATGGTCTCAGAATCACACATCTTTTTTTTTTTTTGGTATAATTTCAGTTTTGAAATTTTAGCTGGGCAGCAACCTCTTTTGACTTTTCAGTGTAAATCTTTTATAACATGATATTTAAAACTTTTTAATGAGTCATTCAAATTGTAATTTACTAAAGATGTGATCATTTTGATCATTGATGTAATAATTTTATATTGAGACATTCATTTAATACTTTTTTTTATTCAGACATTCATGGATAATAATATTCTGTATAGTAATTTGTGTAATAATTTTTATAGAGTCATTTATAAATAAGATTTATAATGACAAGAAACTAAATTTTCACTTGAAATTTAAAAGTTTTCTAAATGTTGATGTGAACCACATCCACATCATGACAGTTGGTAAACAGGACAATGTAGAAGATTGCTAGGATTGGGGGAAGTACGGTGTAGCCTTGTGTTACGGGCCGCTACGGAAACCATGAAGGCCATCCTGGGTTACCCTGAAAGGCCCTGGCCAACGGGGCTCTGGTGAAATTAGGACAGGCCTAGCAAGCTGGCAGTGCTTTGTTATCGCTACTGAAATTACAATGAGATATAAACGGACTGATCAAACAGCATTCGACTATGGCATTGGTAAAGCAAATTAAATGATTTGCCCACTTAGGGAGAATGCCATGGGATGCTATACCATACAAGGCGTCCACCAAAATGGGAAATGTATGAAGAGCATGGGGTATACCAAGAGCAGGATGGAAAGATAACATCATAGAAACTCTACAGCAGTATGATGTGTCTGTGGTTGAGGTGGCCAGAGGAACAAGATGCAGAACCTGGTATCTCCCTTGGCAGTAAAGAAGAGAAGGAGAACCGTTTGATTAATTCTCTGTGTAACAATGTTCCAGATGCGCCATATCGGTAACGACGAAGTTCACATTGTATGGTCAGAACATAACAGGGACTACAGAAGGGGGATTATTCCCACAGAATTTGGAGATATTGTCATTGTTATCTACCCTTTGCCTATTGGGCTGTATCGAATTCAGATCATCAGAAAACCAGAGGTAAGATTTAAAGTGTCCAAATTCTTGAAAGTTTCTGCTAGTTTACAACTAACAGTCTTCTGTAGATGTGTGCATTTACTCTTTCTCGTGTAATAATTTTTAACCATACAATTAATACTGTCCGATTTCCTAACAAAGGAACTCCCAGATATTGGAATTATAGTTTTCGGAGAAATATGGCGATGGGAAAGATCTAGCCAAATCAAATGGTAGCTGGAGTTTCATCTGAAAAAGTGTATCATTTTTCCCCCCACTCATCCAAGAAATGTCTAACATTATACGCCGTGTGTCATTCAGAACGAGAAACTGAAATGTTTGAGGCTAAAACACAAAGAAAACTTGTAAACATTAGAAAGTGGCCATATTTTCAAAAGAGACAAGTCAGAACTTAATATAACAGGAAAGGTTATTGGGAATTAGACATAATAAGCCTTACTGATGGTGGAGAGGTGGGAGAGGGAAATAGGAGACCTACTGATTTGTAACAAGTAACAGAAAGTATTGTGATCTAGAAATAGTGTTCTTCTATCTTTCTACTTCTTTCTATGAGTGCCGATCACAATACTTTCTGTTACTTGATTAATTCATAATATTTAACGGCCTCAAAAAGGTTCCCCACTCTGTTTAATTATAGGAATGATTTGTAACAAGAGAGTTTATCATGTAAGAGCTGACATCCAAACAATCCTAACCTCACTAGCCATGCAGCCTTAAATCCTTAGGCTCATGACCCTCTTGTACTACGCTACCAAGTGGTAAATGCAGGCGCAGGCAGTTAGGACCAAGCTTACAGCCAGTCCACAGAGGATTCAACTTGAGGGAGAGATCATTCATTATGTAAGAGCTTACAGCCAGTCCACAGAGGATTAAACTTGAGGGGGAGATCATGTAAGAGCTTACAGCCAGTCCACAGAGGATTCAACTTGAGGGGGAGATCATGTAAGAGCTTACACTCAGTCCACAGAGGATTCAACTTGAGGGAGAGATCATGTAAGAGCTTACACTCAGTCCACAGAGGATTCAACTTGAGGGAGAGATCATGTAAGAGCTCACACTCAGTCCACAGAGGATTCAACTTGAGGGAGAGATCATTCATCATGTAAGAGCTTACAGCCAGCCCACAGAGGATTCAACTTGAGGGAGAGATCATTCATCATGTAAGAGCTTACACCCTGTCCACAGATAAATCAACTTGAGGGAGAGATAATTCATCATGTAAGAGCTTACACCCTGTCCACAGAGAATTAAACTTGAGGGAGAGATCATTCATCATGTAAGAGCCTACACCCTGTCCACAGAGAATTAAACTTGAGGGAGAGATCATTCATCATGTAAGAGCTTACACCCTGTCCACAGAGGATTCAACTTGAGGGAGAGATCATTCATCATGTAAGAGCTTACACCCTGTCCACAGAGGATTCAACTTGAGGGAGAGATCATGTAAGAGCTTACACCCAGTCCACAGAGGATTCAACTTGAGGGAGAGATCATGTAAGAGCTTACACCCAGTCCACAGATAAATCAACTTGAGGGAGAGATCATGTAAGAGCCTACACCCAGTCCACAGATAAATCAACTTGAGGGAGAGATCATGTAAGAGCTTACAGCCAGTCCACAGAGAATTAAACTTGAGGGAGAGATCATTCATCATGTAAGAGCTTACACCCTGTCCACAGATAAATCAACTTGAGGGAGAGATCATTCATCATGTAAGAGCTTACACCCTGTCCACAGAGGATTCAACTTGAGGGAGAGATCATTCATCATGTAAGATCTTACACCCTGTCCACAGATAAATCAACTTGAGGGAGAGATATAATGGGAAGCAAGTCACAAATGGTTGTTATAAAAAAAATATATAAGAAATAAAAAATAAAAACGATAACTTGAAATCCATTTAATTTTACACATACACTATCCCTTTATTTTTCAACATAATTTCCACCAACATTGATGTGCTTGTCCCATTGTTTTAGCAGTCCTCCCAATCCTGCTACACAGAGCTGCATGCTCTGTTTTCTATACTACATTTTCACTTCACATTTAATTTCTGCATCATCCGCGAAATGTCTCCCGCCAAGGTGGGTGGTCAGTGGACCAAAAAGGTGAAAATTGCTTGAGGCTAAGTCGGGCTGTAAAGTGGATGTCCTAGAAGTTCCCATCCTAGATGATCCATTTTCTCCTGAGTTAGCTGAGCCGTATGTGGTCTGGCATTGTCATGAGAGAGCAGCACTAGTCAGGAGGCATGGAAATTTTCTTTGAATCGCATCATGAAGCGTCGATGGAATTTACCGTATGAATCAGCATTTACATTGTCACCTGTTTTTTTTTTTTAAATTGGTTAAAAGCTCCCCTTGACATCCCAGAACACTGTCAGCATAACCTTCCCTGCTGTTGGCGTAACCTTCCCTGCTGTTGGCGTAACCTTCCCTGCTGTTGGCGTAACCTTCCCTGCTGTTGGCGTAACCTTCCCTGCTGTTGGCGTAACCTTTCCTGCTGTTGGCGTAACCTTTCCTGCTGTTGGCGTAACCTTTCCTGCTGTTGGCGTAACCTTCCCTGCTGTTGGCGTAACCTTCCCTGCTGTTGGCCTAACCTTTCCTGCTGTTGGCGTAACCTTCCCTGCTGTTGGCGTAACCTTGCATTTTTTAACACAAGGCGGAAAAGGATGTTTCCATTGCATTGAAGCATGCTTTGGTTCAGGCTGGTAGTGATGCACCCAGGATTCGTTCCCAGTAATAATCATGTTCAGCATGTCTTCTCCTTCATTTGCATGTCGATAGAGATGCTGTAAGGACAGACCTAATCGGTTCATTTTGTCTTCGTCAATTATCTGGGTACCCACCTTGAGCACACTTTTTAAAATTTCAATTGATCGCGCATATGTTGTTTGCTGAACCATGTGAACACCCTATTGCAACTGCTACAGAGTCAACCGTTACTCGCCTGTCACCTTTAATCATCTCCTCCCCCCCCCCCCCCCCCCCCCGCTGCACTGATGTGTCTGTTGCATTCTCAACAGGAGGACTAGATTGGACTAAATAAACGATATTAGAGTGCTCTTGAGAAAATGTTTTTACCCAGCTATGCACCGCTTTACAGTATAAACATTTGTCAGCATAAATGGGAAGCATTTCCTTATGAATGTCCTTTGTAGGTAGTCTTTTTTTGCCCCCCCCCCCCCCCCCCCCCCCCCCACCCCAGAAAATACCCAGCACGTTGTCTTTTAAGGGTACACTCCATAAGTACAGTCACCATTTTGTTTCTGTGTTGCAATGTGCATGCAACACCTAGCGCCACCTAACAAATGGAGACATAAAGTTCGATGTTGCTGTCACCTAATAATTCACCATGTAAGAGTTTACACCCAGTCCACAGATGAATCAGCTTGGGGGAGAGATAATTCACATAGTAAGAGTTTACACCCAGTCCACAGATGAATCAGCTTGGATGAGAGATAATTCACATAGTAAGAGTTTACACCCAGTCCACAGATGAATCAGCTTGGATGAGAGATAATTCACATAGTAATAGTTTACACCCAGTCCACAGATGTATCAGCTTGGGGGAGAGATAATTCACATAGTAAGAGTTTACACCCAGTCCACAGATGAATCATCTTGGGGGAGAGATAATTCAGGTAGTAAGAGTTTACACCCAGTGGACAGATGAATCAGCTTGGATGAGAGATAATTCACATAGTAAGAGTTTACACCCAGTCCACAGATGAATCAGCTTGGATGAGAGATAATTCACATAGTAAGAGTTTACACCCAGTCCACAGATGAATCATCTTGGGGGAGAGATAATTCAGGTAGTAAGAGTTTACACCCAGTCGACAGATGAATCAGCTTGGATGAGAGATAATTCACATAGTAAGAGTTTACACCCAGTCGACAGATGAATCAGCTTGGATGAGAGATAATTCACATAGTAAGAGTTTACACCCAGTCGACAGATGAATCAGCTTGGATGAGAGATAATTCACATAGTAAGAGTTTACACCCAGTCCACAGATGAATCAGCTTGGGGGAGAGATAATTCACATAGTAAGAGTTTACACCCCGTCCACAGATGAATCAGCTTGGATGAGAGATAATTCACATAGTAAGAGTTTACACCCCGTCCACAGATGAATCAGCTTTAAGGAGAGATAATTCACATAGTAAGAGTTTACACCCAGTTGACAGATGAATCAGCTTGAGGGAGAGATAATTCAGGTAGTAAGAGTTTACACCCCGTCCACAGATGAATCAGCTTGGGGGAGAGATAATTCACATAGTAAGAGTTTACACCCCGTCCACAGATGAATCAGCTTGGGGGAGAGATAATTCACATAGTAAGAGTTTACACCCAGTCGACAGATGAATCAGCTTTAAGGAGAGATAATTCAGGTAGTAAGAGTTTACACCCAGTCGACAGATGAATTAGCTTTAAGGAGAGATAATTCAGGTAGTAAGAGTTTACACCCAGTCGACAGATGAATCAGCTTTAGGGAGAGATAATTCAGGTAGTAAGAGTTTACACCCAGTCAACAGATGAATCAGCTTGGGGGAGAGATAATTCAGGTAGTAAGAGTTCACACCCAGTCCACAGATGAATCAGCTTGTAAGAGTTTATGTACTGTTGCATGTACTACATACACATTTTTTTGGTTGCAGATTCCATTCTTTGGCCCACTGTTTGATGGGGCAGTTGTGGATTTCCAAGTCTTGCCTGGACTTGTACGGGCCACTGCCATCAATGCCAGCCGTCTCAAGCGATCCCTCATGCCTTTTTACCACGCATAGTATCCTTTTTTTGGTCTCAAATTTTTGTTGAAAGCCGACCCAGGTAACAAATGCTGAAAAAGTCAGATGCGTCGGCTCAAAGGCACAACTATTGTTGCTGTGATGTAGATCGGCACAGTACAGTTACATCCTCAGATGAATGCAGAAGAAGCAAAAGATTTCTAATCTCATGTGACTCACAGACTGATCTGGATTGCAAACAACATCACAAGGCAACACCTTATCGCATTTCATTTCTTACCTGAATACACAATTCTCTTGTCTGTCTTCAGCTTCAGGTCACTTATCTGCAGCGGTCAGTGATTATGACTCATAACTGCACTCTGTCATCTGAAATTTTAGTGAAGTTGGTATGGCTTATATTATTACTTTAAGCTTTCAACAATGGTTCCATATCTCTCTTGCTATTTACCAGCATGAGACTCATTTCTCTTTTCAGCTCTTTCTGTTTAGTTTAGTCAGGGGATCAACATCATGGCACACGGGTGAAAACCCATAAGTGCTCGGTTCTACTTCTAACTCAAGCCTGAGTCTGAAGAATCGCAGCGCAGTGCACCAACTCCGTTGCGCAGGCGAGGATCCTGAAATACTTTGGGTAGATTTTTAACACCAAATTTTGCCCCGGCAGCGCTGATAGGCTACTCTTTTCGATTTCCAACGGCCAATGAATTTTTTACGTGCGCAACAATACACATTCAGCCTTTCTGTAATGCCCCATCAGTTTCAGTTGTCTGCTCATTGTGATTTTATGGTGTGACTTAGTTACCGCCTGCAGTCATTAGTATCTTGGCAATTTATTATCTTCTCTGCCCATGATATTCTCAACAATATTCAACAACAACAACAACAAAAATCCACATTACCACAGAGTGACATTCTAGCCGGGCCGGAAAATCAACAACTTGTGAGTACATTTTCGTTGCTAATGTGGTGTCTACTGACTGTAGCAATGTGGTGTCTACTGACTGTAGCAATGTGGTGTCTACTGACTGTAGCAATGTGGTGTCTACTGACTGTAGCAATGTGGTGTCTACTGACTGTAGCAATGTGGTTGCAAAAGAAGCACTGAGAACCTGTGGCACAGCATTAGAAATAAAGAAATACCCAAAACATTTTGGGAACCTGTATCTTTGCTGTGGTAATTCATGCGTGTGAACCATGGACTATTTCATAATCCCTAGAAAATACAATTTTAAAGTCATGAAGATGATGATAATGTTAATGATGAGGATAAAGATGAAAATAATAATTTTGATAGCAGCGATGATAGGACCAAAGTTTATTGCCTTTTTTTTCAGTCAGTTTATTGCCTTTCTCTTGTTTGTTTCCTTCATGAACACTCTCTTTACCTTGAGTTTCTCTAGAATGTTCATAGTTGTCCTTTTTCATCCCAACTCACCTAGATGTCCTAAAAGTCCACTTTTAATCTCTTGTGATCAAATAAAAATCCAGTCTTGTACACTGGTTGGTGTCTGCTTGGGCAGTGAGCTTTTTTACCTTCCTGTGCTAAAAACCCTCCCAGCATGCAACAGCAGTGATGAATGGATGAGTGAATCAAGAATTGACAACACAGCACTCAGGACATTCTCGTATGTGCTCAGTCCTTGTCCTCAGCAAAGTGTTCCAAATGTACTCAGTCCTTGTCCTCAGCAAAGTGTTCCTATTTGTGCTCGGTCCTTGTCCTCAGTAAAGTGTTCCTATATGTACTCAGTCCTTGTCCTCAGCAAAGTGTTCCTATATGTGCTCGGTCCTTGTCCTCAACAAAGTGTTCCTATATGTACTCAGTCCTTGTCCTCAGCAAAGTGTTCCTATATATGCTCGGTCCTTGTCCTCAACAAAGTGTTCCTATATGTGCTCAGTCCTTGTCCTCAGCAAAGTGTTCCTATATGTGCTCGGTCCTTGTCCTCAGCAAAGTGTTCCTATATGTACTCAGTCCTTGTCTTCAGCAAAGTGTTCCAAATGTACTCAGTCCTTGTCCTCAGCAAAGTGTTCCTATATGTGCTCGGTCCTTGTCCTCAGCAAAGTGTTCCTATATGTACTCAGTCCTTGTCCTCAGCAAAGTGTTCCTACACTGATTGTGCCTGTTGCAACCTGACTAAAAGTTTGCTTTTTTTTAACGCTCAACGCCCAGAGGAATAGCAGTAGCCAATCTATTTTTTACTCATTATCACGCACCCCCAGATGTCCTGGGCAAAGGATTCACAGCAGTAGTACAAAATGCAGTGTGGTATTTTCTAGTATAGATGAGAGTGAGTTAGATCTGTCAGTCTAGCTCTTAACAAGACATTGTTTTATTCTTTAACCAATGTGTCAGTTACGAGGAGAGAGCCAAGTGCTTGGAGTCAACTATTCAACAGCACACAGAGCAGACTATGTTTGAAGATTTTGCAGAGAATGTGTTTGCCCCTGTACTGCCTGCTAATGCTACAAGTTAGTTGACTTTAATCTGATATTTGTCCCAATGTGGATTCTGGGCCTCATTTTGGGGGATGGGGGTAGACCCACTGCCTCCTCTTCCCCCCCCCCCCCCAACATGTAAAAGGCTAGTTAGAGATGTTCCTTCAAGTTAGAGTGCATCTGTCTGAGATGCCAGGAACCAACAGTCTGCACAAAAATAAGCCAGATGTTTTAAATTGATGTGCATGCAAAACTCAAGTCCTGGAACAAGACCAGAGTCTCAAAGTGAACAAGCAACCAAAACTTTCTACCTGAATTTACAGCCGGTAAAGGCGCAGAGAATAAGAAGAAGATCTGACATATATTTCTTTATAAACAAGATATAAAATAGGCCAGTATTTTGAAATGTGGCGTTGATAGAAAATGTCCAGATTTTTTATATAACAGAAGTGCTGCAACAGCTACAAATTGGTGCTTCTTCTGTATGTATCTTGAACAGGGAAGGAATTCTTGGTTCCCAGAAGCAGTCGTAAATAAGAATGGTGACAAAAATATTGATCCAGAATCAGTAGAATTAGCCAGCTGCACAAAGAGAATGTTCACCTGGTATTGTTTGTTATCTGAGTGTTGTTGTCATCTGACAGTGAGTATTCTAGCTGGCATGTATTCAAACATTCCATGAGACAGAAGGCACTTGATAGTCATGATAAAACAGTGCCACATGACATTGGACAAGTTGATTTGATGTGACAGTCTGGCTTGTGACTGGTAGGAATTTCATCAGCTGCTGACAAAACCAGTTGTTTGCCCTATGAGAGCTGAGTAAACCAGTTGTTGACCCTATGAGAGCTGACTAAACCAGTTATTTACCCTATGAGAGCTGACTAAACCAGTTGTTTACTCTGTGAGAGCTGACTAAACCAGTTGTTTACCCTATGAGAGCTGACTAAAGCAGTAAATCAGTTTCATTCACTCTGATAGCTGACTAAACCAGATTCATATCCTCTGATAGCTGACTAAACAAGATTTTTATCCTCTGATAGCTGACTAAACAAGATTTCTATCCTCTGATAGCTGAATAAACAAGATTTCTATCCTCTGATAGCTGAATAAACAAGATTTGTATCCTCTGATAGCTGACTAAAGCAGATTCATATCCTCTGATAGCTGACTAAACCAGATTCATATCCTCTGATAGTTGACTAAACCAGATTCATATCCTCTGATAGTTGACTAAACCAGATTCATATCCTCTGATAGTTGACTAAACCAGATTCATATCCTCTGATGGCTGACTAAACCAGATTCATATCCTCTGATAGTTGACTAAACCAGATTCATATCCTCTGATGGCTGACTAAACCAGATTCATATCCTCTGATAGTTGACTAAACCAGGTTCATATACTCTGATAGCTGACTAAACCAGATTCATATCCTCTGATAGTTGACTAAACCAGGTTCATATCCTCTGATAGCTGACTAAACCAGGTTCATATCCTCTGATAGTTGACTAAACCAGATTCATATCCTCTGATAGCTGACTAAACCAGATTCATATCCTCTGATAGTTGTCTAAACCAGGTTCATATCCTCTGATAGCTGTCTAAACCACGTTCATATCCTCTGATAGCTGACTAAACCAGGTTCATATCTTCTGATAGCTGACTAAACCAGATTCATATCCTCTGATAGCTGACTAAACCAGGTTCATATCCTCTGATAGCTGACTAAACCAGATTCATATCCTCTGATAGCTGACTAAACCAGGTTCATATCCTCTGATAGCTGACTAAACCAGATTCATATCCTCTGATAGCTGACTAAACCAGGTTCATATCCTCTGATAGCTGACTAAACCAGGTTCATATCCTCTGATAGCTGACTAAACCAGATTCATATCCTCTGATAGCTGACTAAACCAGGTTCATATCCTCTGATAGCTGACTAAACCAGGTTCATATCCTCTGATAGCTGACTAAACCAGATTCATATCCTCTGATAGCTGACTAAACCAGGTTCATATCCTCTGATAGCTGACTAAACCAGATTTGTATCCTCTGATAGCTGACTAAACCAGGTTCATATCCTCTGATAGCTGACTAAACCAGATTTGTATCCTTTAATAGCTGACTTAACCAGATTTGTATCCTCTGATAGCTGACTAAACCAGATTTATATCCTCTGATAGCTGACTAAACCAGGTTCATATCCTCTGATAGCTGACTAAACCAGATTCATATCCTCTGATAGCTGACTAAACCAGGTTCATATCCTCTGATAGCTGACTAAACCAGGTTCATATCCTCTGATAGCTGACTAAACCAGATTTGTATCCTCTGATAGCTGACTAAACCAGGTTCATATCCTCTGATAGCTGACTAAACCAGATTTGTATCCTTTAATAGCTGACTTAACCAGATTTGTATCCTCTGATAGCTGACTAAACCAGATTTATATCCTCTGATAGCTGACTAAACCAGGTTCATATCCTCTGATAGCTGACTAAACCAGATTTGTATCCTTTAATAGCTGACTAAACAAGATTCATATCCTCTGATAGCTGACTAAACCAGGTTCATATCCTCTGATAGCTGACTAAACCAGATTCATATCCTCTGATAGCTGACTAAACCAGGTTCATATCCTCTGATAGCTGACTAAACCAGGTTCATATCCTCTGATAGCTGACTAAACCAGATTCATATCCTCTGATAGCTGACTAAACCAGGTTCATATCCTCTGATAGCTGACTAAACCAGGTTCATATCCTCTGATAGCTGACTAAACCAGATTCATATCCTCTGATAGCTGACTAAACCAGGTTCATATCCTCTGATAGCTGACTAAACCAGATTTGTATCCTCTGATAGCTGACTAAACCAGGTTCATATCCTCTGATAGCTGACTAAACCAGATTTGTATCCTCTGATAGCTGACTAAACCAGGTTCATATCCTCTGATAGCTGACTAAACCAGATTCATATCCTCTGATAGCTGACTAAACCAGGTTCATATCCTCTGATAGTTGACTAAACCAGATTCATATCCTCTGATAGCTGACTAAACCAGGTTCATATCCTCTGATAGTTGACTAAACCAGATTCATATCCTCTGATAGTTGACTAAACCAGATTTGTATCCTTTAATAGCTGACTTAACCAGATTTGTATCCTCTGATAGCTGACTAAACCAGATTTATATCCTCTGATAGCTTATTAGTCTTTTAACCCTGGTAACCTAGAAAACAATGCCAATGATCTGCTGTATTTTGGGAATTCCTGAATTTTTTTTTTTTACATAGGTGAGACAAAAAAATCTGACTCATTTATGGACCACAATAAAATAGAATCAGAGTAGTTATCAGTAAACATAAATGTAGTAGCTAATCAACTTCTATCTGACTCTTTAAAAACATTAATAGAGTGACTCATACTTGATCTACTAACTTGATCGCCAGGAACCAGTAGTGGTAACGGAAAACCATGATGTCATAATTTCTATTTAAAAAGCCATTTATTCACAAGGAACACCCCATTCCTCCCTCCCCCACCCCAACTCCATTAATGCTGTTTTTAGTAAATAAAATCAGTTTCCCTTCCCCTAAACATTTTCAGGGTCCCATATTATGCTGCTGCTGTTAGCTTTGCTTCTCGTGAATGGGACACCTTAGTCAGGTCGGTTTAGAGACATTTATGGAGCATTGGACCAAAACGGGAATGTTGATTTTGCAGCTTCTTGAGGCTACAGGGTTAAATCAGTTTCATACCCGCTGATAGCTTGATAATCATTCAACACAGGAATTCCACATTCACACAAAATCCTTTTAAATGAAAAAAAATTTTCACACAAACCAGTGAAGATTTTTTACATTTATTTATATACATTTTTAAAAAATTGTTTAGAAATACATGAAGGAGATAATGAATTAAACACGAATAAAACAGATAATTAAATGAATACCTTTCCCTTTCCCCAATTTTTTTTTTTCAACATCACTCTCATCTTTTCCCATGCTAGCATTTGTCTTCATACATGATCTTGACATCCAAGTCGACCAGCCTTACATGGGTACCAGGTAAAGTCCTGGAAAATAAAGTCAGCCAGTGCGATGTAAAAGACATCACCTATTGAGGACCAGTTGGTCAATTCTGGTAGTGCGCTTTCTGGTAGTCTTAGTTTCAGCTTCATAGCAAACGGGTCGCCCCATCTTTGCTCCGCTCCTGTGCCAGCGAAAAACACTCAGAATGTCTATCACAGTCCCTTGTGGAAAAATGGACAGACTGCTGTCTCAGCATATCTAGCATACACTCGCATTAAAGCATATGGTAGCTATCCGAAGTGCTAACACAAACAGTCCAACATTAGAAATGCAGTTCATCATTGATAATAGCAGAACTTTTCGCCAACAAATCAGCAGTTGCCCGCGCGATCAATTTTAATACGGGCCCCGCCAGCATTGCACGACAGGCATCGCGCCATTTTCTGAATCTACAATTCACACCACGTTGGTCACAGTCGAAAAAAGACATTCCAAATGCAATCCGCAGCTCACAGGGTCACGCCATGCATTCAACTCAGAAGCTGGGCGACGAAACTATATCCAGTCTACAAATGGAGCAAAAATACTTCGGCCACCGTCCGGCAGAAGCAAAAAATTTGCCTCTGCTCCGAACAGCGCCGCTGTCTAGCGTCCATTTTAACCGGAAGAAAAACTCAGTTTTTCAGTTGGTCAATCAAAATATGAGCCTATCCTCATAAGCCCTGTGTGCTAAAGGAAACTTTCCCCCCCCCCCCTCCCCCCACCCCCATTTCTAAACATTATGCAGGTGCCAACAGTAGCAAAGGAAAATGATAGGCATAACTGGTGCTGGCCATAGCCATAAAGCCACAATGTTGGCTACTCAGGGATTTGTAATGGTTGGAAAAGCCGAAATACTGGCCTTTAGAGTGACAGGGTTAAAGCAGTTCAAACCTCTTCCCAGAGTAGGTGCCTGGGTCATATTTGAGGGGGGGGGGGGGTGGTAATTGACCCGCTGCTTCCTAAACAATTACTTGTACAAGATGACTGATTAGGAGCTTGATAAAATTAAATTTGTTGAGCCAGAAGGTACAGATATCGCAGCCTAGCTGTAGACCGCAGCATCACATGCCAGCCACCTTTTTATGGAAGAATATAGAAAAAAAAAAGAACAATATACCCTATGATATCACCTGGAGTTGTCTTAGCTCTATCACATGTGCCAGAGTGCCGTTATTTCTGCCTTATACATATCATCATTATCATTTCCACAGTTACTGATGAAACACCAAGGTCGGAAGCAAGCATTGCCAGTTTTAGCGAGATCTTGCAGCCAGCAGATTCAGGCCCCCTTCAGATGTCACCGAATACATCTAGACAGAGAGGTAGGAAGCCTCAAAGTGCTCTCTGGCAAAAGGGTTTTGATAACCTTGTTTTCATTTGATTTTCCTTTTATTTTCAACAGGAAGTTCATGTTTGTTATGTGGCCAGTTTTTTTAATATTTCCGGAATACATTCTCATCTTTGTGCCATAATAACCTTAACACAGTCATATCTGGCATATAAACATTAATCAACTAAAGTAATAAAAAAAAAGTATTATAGTTTTTCAGCTGGTAATTTTTTTTAATGTATCTGCAGAAGCCCTTTCTATACTAGATATGAACTATACATTTATTGGTAACTTTGTACATTATATATGTTTTCTAGCTGTCTCTTTCAGGCAGTTGTCACTTATGTGTAATACCTGTTTGCACCAGAAGGAGCTTGATAAATTATATGATGAAAGCAAAGAATCACTGTCATCTGTGAATTTCTGGGGCCAATGATGTAAGCAAAGAATCACTGTCATCTGTGAATTTCTGGAGCCCATGGTGAAAGCAATGAATCACTGTCATGTGTGAGTTTTTGGAGCCTATGATGAAAGCAAAGAATCACTGTCATCTGTGAGTTTCTGGAGCCCATGGTGAAAGCAATGAATCACTGTCATGTGTGAGTTTTTGGAGCCTATGATGAAAGCAAAGAATCACTGTCATCTGTGAGTTTCTGGAGCCAATGATGGAAGCAAGGAATCACTGTCATGTGTGAGTTTCTGGAGCCCATGGTGAAAGCAATGAATCACTGTCATCTGTGAGTTTTTGGAGCCTATGATGAAAGCAAAGAATCACTGTCATCTGTGAATTTCTGGAGCCCATGATGGAAGCAATGAATCACTGTCATGTGTGAGTTTTTGGAGCCTATGATGAAAGCAAAGAATCACTGTCATGTGTGAGTTTTTGGAGCCCATGATGAAAGCAAAGAATCACTGTCATGTGTGAGTTTCTGGAGCCAATGATGAAAGCAAAGAATCACTGTCATTTGGGGGTTTCTGGAACCCTTGATGCAAGCAGAGAATCACTGTTATCTCTGAAATACTGGAGCCTGTGATAGAAGCAATGAATCACTGTCATCTGTGAGTTTTTGGAGCCTATGATGAAAGCAAAGAATCACTGTCATGTGTGAGTTTTTGGAGCCCATGATGAAAGCAAAGAATCACTGTCATGTGTGAGTTTCTGGAGCCAATGATGAAAGCAAAGAATCACTGTCATTTGGGGGTTTCTGGAACCCTTGATGCAAGCAGAGAATCACTGTTATCTCTGAAATACTGGAGCCTGTGATAGAAGCAATGAATCACTGTCATCTGTGAGTTTCTGGAGCCCATGGTGGAAGCAAAGAGTAGTCACACTATGACCTACCATGCATGCCATAAGAGAAGACTAAGAAAAGTTGGCGTGAAGTTGGCTACTTCATCCCTTAGAGTACTGTAGCTGCAAGGTCCAGCCAACTATGATCAAAGGGTTTGTTGTCAGTTGTTTGAGGATTTGAGCTCCATTAGGAAGTGAAATAGAATAGAACAAGTCAAACTGAAAGCTATAAGAATTTAGGGTAAAAAACATTTGGGACAAGAAGAGTTAAGATGAAAAGAGATTGTAGTGTTTCAAGTTGGGATTGGTTAAAATTTTTATTGTTTGGTGAGGGGTTTGTTGGAAAGATAAGCTGTAGAACCTGGATCTGGTTTGTATTGGATTCAGTTCCTCTTATTTTCTACCTCAGTTCAACCTTGCATCATCAAATTAAGAGGTTATATCTAGTGAGAGTTGTCTTGTTACCCTCCCATGCCCATCAGTGTATAAACCTGTTGATATAAATCTGCTTCTGAGATTAAACCCATGTTTATGAGTACTGACTTTTATATGAAAAGCTTATGTCTGTATGCTTCTAACTGCAATAAATCTGCTTTATCAAAAGTCTACTGAATGATCCAGACCAGCTGGGATTTAACTACAGTGCTGTTTTATGCAAATCAGCATCAGTTTAATGCAGTGCATTTCATGTGACATACATATATATATCACATCAAGTAGACAGAGAAAGATGTGTTGAAAGCTCAGATGACCGATATGGTACGACAGTCATTATCACTGGTATCTGCTCTGTTTTTGACATCTTTAAGAATATATTGCCATCATTAAGACAAAGCCGTGGCAACTAATAAAAGCCTGAACAAAATATGGAACTCTAAATTAGATAGTTTTAAAACCAAGTTTTGTGTTTTTAATTGTAATGTTGTTTCAGTTTTAACATATGCCAGTGAAAGAGCTGGAGAACCATAGAAGACACGGAATGAAAGTTAGATTTGAAAACGGATGCCAACAGAAATTGATAAGCATTGGATTAAATAGATAGAATGAATTCATGAAAGGCGAAGAAATAAGAGAAATGTTTGAATAGGCACTAGTTTCGACAGTTAAATCATAAAAAAGCTGGCGCCCTATTGGGCACATCATGAGGAGAAGCAGACGGAGCATCACCAAGCAGGCACTGAAATCTTCTTTTTTTGCGTTAACTGGCAATAAACTCCAGCAAAAAAGTCTGGTTGTTCATCTGCCTCTGGCTTTTAGTCTTGTTCCAGAAATGAGGAAACAAAAACACCCAGGAGAATGTTGTTGAGAGAGGCCAAATGTGCTGGGGCTGGACTCCATCCATGATATCACAAGGATTAGGCTACGAGCCCCACATGACAATTAATGGTAAAACAGGATGGTGATAAATGCAGAACAACAAAGAAAGGAAAGACAACTGCAATGATGTTAGTTGTAAAGGGAGCCAAATGTGAGTTACACTGATCTGGATTTACTTCACTTCAGAAGCATATGTATGTGTGCGAGCGTGAGTGCATGCGTGCGCAAGAAAACTTCAGCTGTATTCATTGTTTTATACATTTATTCGTTATTTTAAAAAAAAAGTAATTTTCAGTTTGCCTCTCCAGCAGTCAGATAATTTGCATATGATTGGTTTCATATTTCTACAATTAATATTCTCTTTTTTATTGTTAATATTATTTGAATTTTTAAAGACTGATTATAACTTCTTCACAAAGAGAACTGATAGCCCACATCAGAACGAGACAATCTATGTTCTGTGGTCATGTGGGGGAGAAAACTGCAGTACATCGTGACATTAAGAAAGAGGGGAGGAGAGGCAGAGGGAGACGGAGAGAAAAGATGCTGGACAGTTTGACATATGGCATGGAAGACCATTTGTGTCAGAGTTGATTGAACAAACATGAGACCGAAAGTTGTGGATAGACATGACTACCAACACCACAGGGCATGGACTTTACGGAGGAATTATAACTTCAGCATATTCTTTCTAGTAGCCTGACACTTTTCATTGTGGCATAAATAAGTGTTGAGCAGCTGTCAAAACACCACAATCTGTAGAAATACAAATGTTCATGCCTCTTGGCACATGTTATGTTACGTTATCACAATCGACGTCACTGCACATTGGGCATTCCCATGCGTGCTCAGTCCTCCGATGCAGCAGCCACTCCAAAATTCTTATACTAATTGTTCCCATGAGAAGCTGGTTATTTTGTCTCTATCTCTGCCTCGAAGGCGTTCTTCACCATGTTTTACTCCCATGTCACGCAATCGTGTTAGTGTCTAGGATTCCTCATTATCCACTAGCCCAGTCCGTACAGCATTGACAGTATCTGCTCTGTCCATGCTTCTTCCCACATGCCTTAGTGCAGTGCTTGCCATTTGGTCCGCTCGCTCATTTTTTTTTACGCCCGCAAGACCAAGTGTGTAGATCCAGGTAAGGGGAGGTGAAGCGCGATTTTCAGTTGCTTTCTACCCATTTAGAACGCATTCCACCTGTTGCTATCTTCTGGAGTATGTTCATGGAGTCTGATACAATAACTGCCTGTGTGGCTGTTTGCTCGGATACCCATGCTAAAGCTCTAGAAGCAGCAGCAATTTCAATGGTCATGCTTGACGTGGTCGTATGGTAAGCGCCGCTGTTCTCCTGTATTGTTTTTCCCATTCTTTGTGTCGTGTATGCCCATGCTGACCTTGATCCACGCTTCATGGATCCAACTGTGTAGATGATGATATCTTCTGGTCTTCTGCTTAGAAATACAGAAACTATTTTCTGATAGTGGTTGCAGGAAAAGGTAATTTCTCTAAGTTTTTGCGGAAAGGGTAACTCTAAATAGTGTTTGCCTGAAGGGTAATCCTAACAGTAGTGCCAAGAAAGGTTTTTTTAACAGTGTTCCCAGGAATGGTTAATTCCTGACAGTGACTGCAGATCCAGTCATTCCTAAGAGCTGTCGCAGGAAGGGTAAAGGTGCACAGTTCTGTTTGATTTTTTCCGTCAACTGAAATATATTTACAGACACAGAAAATTACAAAACATTTATCGTCACATTTTCTTTCAAAAAACATATTTTTTATCTTGAAATGTTAACTTCATCTAAACCACAGCTTTACACGATTTGTTTATTGTTTTTAACAGTCTTTGTTGTGCATTTTGTGACAGTATTTACTACAAACATTCTAAGTCATTGGAACTTTTAGGATGAACATTTACATGTTATGTTTTACATTTTTTGTCTATGTCAAGTGTGCGCACTTCGAACAAGCACATGTTGATGAATCTCATGGTGACTTTATAATTGGGAAAATAATATTTAATGTCTACCTGTTTTAAAGACAAATCTATTTTTGATAATACTGCTTCAATAATTTCATGTTTATGTGGGTTTAAAACCATTTTTATTTTTGATTAAATTGCTTCAGTTGATTTATGTCCGCCTGTTTATAGAAACAATTTTATTTTTGATTAAATTACTTCAGTAGTTAAATGTCCATTTTAAAGATATTTTATTTTCATTAAATTACTTCTGTATTTGTAAAAAAAATATAATTTAAAAAAAATGTCTATAAATATTATTTTCAAGCCTCAGATAAATG
This sequence comes from Candidula unifasciata, assembly GCA_905116865.2. NCBI lineage: Eukaryota > Metazoa > Mollusca > Gastropoda > Stylommatophora > Geomitridae > Candidula > Candidula unifasciata. Next base: position 58,742 of record CAJHNH020008532.1, read on the forward strand.
TCTAGAATCTCATAACTTTATTTGGTTTGTTAACAGTATATTATGATAAAAATATATCCTTCTTCTTCTGAATTTATCTGAAGATGTAAATGTGTTGTGCCCTTTTACAACATGGTTGTGATATTTTCATCTTTCGGCTGACACTTCCAACTTCTGCAGGCATTTATTGCCCGGATTATCCTTCCAAGTGTTAAAAGTATCTTATGTTGACAATGGTGTCTTGCTAAAAGTATCTTATGTTAACAGTGGTGTCATGTTACAAGTATCTTATGTTAACAGTGGTGTCATGTTATAAGTATCTTATGTTAACAGTAGTGTCATGTTAATAGTATCTTATATTAACAGTGGTGTCATGTTAGAAGCATACTAAATTAACAGAATATTTTATGAACATGTGCATGGGAATTATATGTTATTTGTTTTAACCTTGGAGTTTTTTTAAAGGCATGTAGCAGGCAATAAAGTTTCTCTCACACACTAAATAAATCGGCCGGGCCAAGGATGCACACAGAAGATCAGGGCTTGGTCATGCACACTGCATGTCGGTGGACATACACCCCAGAGATATTCTCCAGAGGCGGCTAGAAAACAGTGATTGAAAAATTGGACGTCAGTGTCTTTGATTGAAAAAATGAATGCAGCAAAGATTTGAAATTGTTAGTGATATGCAGCACAAGCAGGGGGGAATGTATTGGCCTTCACAAGTTAAGGTGCTGCAAAGGAATCATCTTAAACTTAATGAAAGGCAAGCAATGCAGCAAGCAGACATGAAAAGTGGCCTCTGAAAAGGAAATGTGGCTCTACAGCTTGGGAGAGGGCAAGGAGTTCGTCACCCGGTCACTGGGCAGTCCTATTTAGCCAACTGCACTAGCGAGCCGGGCACGGATACACATGTTAATTTGCAGGACTGTGTTAGCTCCCTCTAGTGACACACAGTAAGCCACTCTGGAAACTATCCCATTTTAATCCTGAGGGTTGAACAGGATATTCCTTTTTCTTCCCCTGCATGTGCTAGAAATTGGTGATGTTAATCTTTTTAAATCTTAGATAATAGGGCTTTTGATTATCACACACATAAGTGTCAGAACCCTTGGGGCCAGTGAGATAACATGGTAAATAATGTAAGAGGGATTGATTGGTAGTCGTAGTGAGAAAAGCCAGTTGGTAGAACAGCCACTTTAACACTACAGCTTGCAGCCTCCACAAGGCAACGCTGATTTGCTGATGGACCAAGTGGACATTGAGGTACAGTCAGTTCATCATCGGTCAGCTCCTTCACAGAACGTGGCTCTCGTCACGGCACGCCTGAAAGTCTTTCTCTCCGTAGCCAGTTCTTCAGCCCTAAATACTTTCATAGCCAGCGCCTCTGTAATGTCCTCTATCCACCATCACAGAGGTCTACCTCTGCCTGTTTTTGTAGAAACTGAACCCTCCATCACCATTCTCTCCAGGCCACCATGATGTTTTACATGACCACAGTACATCACCATTCTCTCCAGGCCACCATGATGTTTTACATGACCACAGTACATCACCATTCTCTCCAAGCCACCATGATGTTTTACATGACCACAGTACATCACCATTCTCTCCAAGCCACCATGATGTTTTACATGACCACAGTACATCACCATTCTCTCCAGGCCACCATGATGTTTTACATGACCACAGTACATCACCATTCTCTCCAAGCCACCATGATGTTTTACATGACCACAGTACATCACCATTCTCTCCAGGCCACCATGATGTTTTACATGACCACAGTACATCACCATTCTCTCCAAGCCACCATGATGTTTTACATGACCACAGTACATCACCATTCTCTCCAGGCCACCATGATGTTTTACATGACCACAGTACATCACCATTCTCTCCAGGCCACCATGATGTTTTACATGACCACAGTACATCACCATTCTCTCCAAGCCACCATGATGTTTTACATGACCACAGTACATCACCATTCTCTCCAAGCCACCATGATGTTTTACATGACCACAGTACATCACCATTCTCTCCAAGCCACCATGATGTTTTACATGACCACAGTACATCACCATTCTCTCCAAGCCACCATGATGTTTTACATGACCACAGTACATCACCATTCTCTCCAAGCCACCATGATGTTTTACATGACCACAGTACATCACCATTCTCTCCAAGCCACCATGATGTTTTACATGACCACAGTACATCACCATTCTCTCCAGGCCACCATGATGTTTTACATGACCAAAATACCTCAGCTTTCGGGAGAGGATGCTGTTTATGAGCCAGTTCTCCTTGATGTTCACATCATGCAGGATGTCAGGGTTTTTCTTCTTCTTGGTCCATGGTATTCTGAGAATTTTTCTGTTGCAATGCAGTTCAAAAGCTCCTCAGTGATTGAGTACGAGTCCGTGACTGGCATCCATTCACTACCATGGGAAAGACACATGATCTCAATGCTTTTATTCTTGTAGATTGTTACTTCGTTTTTTGGTCTTACCAACTTTGTGTCTTTCCATGTGATAGTCTACATTGTGTAGCAGGAGACATGGGACTCAAAGCCTATGGCAACGGTGAGTGTGACTAGCAAAACCTGCCTGCGGTAAGAAAAGTCTTCCACAATTATAGCATGAGATTACAGGACCGTTGTTTCCATCAAGATTATTAACTAAGCATAGGTAAAAAAAAAATACCAACTGCCATTTGCCTTGCACTTTAAAGATCTTTTATTTTGCTGGCTGCAGCTTGCAGTTCACATGTGCAATTTTTTTTATTTAGTTTTTTTTGGATTGTTGCTGGATCTAAGGGTTTCATGTTTTGTGCAGTGCTCTCAGTAAGTGCCCAGTCATTCTGCAGAGAAAGACCGAGCCATACAGGGTGAAACTTGGAACAGTGAAATTGATCCTCTTGACTTTCATTGTAATTTATAAGGTTAAGTACAAGCAAAATTGATTGTATTGTTATTTGCAGTATATTATGGTGAATTATAGTTTTTGTAAATGTTTTTGTTGTATCATTTTGAATATTTACATTAAATTAACAGTCAGTAATTAATTTAAAAGGTTTGCTTTTTGTTTGTGCAAAATGTGTGTTCTAGTCAGATTTTTAACAATCCTGCTGATTTTTTCCTTTTGTCTGTCATTTTTTAATTTATAAATGTTTTACAGATTGTAATTTTTCATGTTACAGACATGATACCATTAAAAAAAAAAATTAAGTGGCAACAGTTTTGAATATATAATTTCCCTGTGTGGGTTCCGTGGCTCTTTTATAGGGAAAACAAGAATAGACCCACTGCCTCCCCAAAAGCATGTTGTAAGAGTCGACTAACTGGGGAGCTTCCTTCGAAGTCGGAGTGCATCTGCCTGAGAGGTAAGGAACCAGCAGTCTGCATACAAATGAGTCAGATCTGTAAAATGGATGCACACGCAGCACTCAGGTTCTGGAACAGGACTGCAATCTGAAAATGGACAAACAACCAGAACTTTCCGCCACTGTTAACAGCTGGTGAACATGAAGAAGAAGAAGAATATATTATTATTGCTTTATTACTCTTTTTGTATTTGGTCTCAGAGTAATGCACATAGCAAACAGAGATAGAAGATGTATTCACATTTTGATTATTTTCTTCCATGCTTGTGAATGTGTTTTTAATTTTGTTTCTGTTAATTTCCATTGCCATTAAAGTTTTGATTCAAAGAAAATCTAATTTTATGACTTGATGCTCTAGTTTCTCACATTTGTTTTTAAACAAAATACAGTGAATTGTTTATGTACTGCATTTCTGCTAAATATCTAAACAGCGTAATGAATTTGTTAATGTCTTTTTAGAAGGTAACAGAGAGTTGATTATGTGTTGTTTAGTTGCATACAGTCTACGCTTTTTAAAACACTAAGTTTTAAACTTCATCAAAATGCAAACTTCACATTATCCAACTTTACACCACCATTTTCCACAGCAGGGCAGCATCACCATTCCGCTCCTGGGGTGGTTTTCTGGCCGACTGGGTTCCGGAAGCAGCGGGGAATCAGCAGCGAATTTGATACCTTGTAGAATGTGCTGTATTTATGAAACATAGGTCACCTCAGACGTAGGTCAGTAGTATTTGGGTCCTAATGAATATTCAGTTGCAGGTGTGCCATGAAACTTGTGGGCTGCATTTACAAAATATTCTTATTTTAAATATTAACGTTTAAATGAACACTTATTTTAATTAGTATTTAAAGTTTTAAAAAAAAAGCTAAATCTTTATAGAATACTCTAGATATTCAGGGTTCTTTGCTTTTTTGTTTTTGTTTTTAGTTCTGTCGATGACTTTTCACCTTTCATTTAAAAAGAAAATAATTGCTTTTCAGTAATTGTTTAATCATTTCTCCTGTGTTCCTTTTCTTTAAGAACATTTCAGATTTTGCCATGGTTAGCTAGGATCCAAACAAACATATCAGGCAACTTCGACTAGACAAATCAAAGCCAGTATTAGCCAAACAAAATCACAGTTTTCATTTTGTTGTTCGTCTGACAGTGAGTTGTCCCACTGGCCTTTGCAGATCGGATCAAGACGTGATTTTAATGCCAGGTTTTGAAACTCAAGTTGTTAAGGTTGATTGCTTTGGTTTCAACCATCTTTTTTTAGGTTGCTGAGGTTGAATGCTTTGGTTTAAACCATCTTTTGTCAGGTTGTTTATTCTCATCTTCTGAAACAATGAGCACTATTTAGTAACCAGTTTATTTGCTGTTTTTGATGTAATTTAGAATTGATTTTATGCTGACTTGTTCTCCTGTGACCTCATTTCTGATTTAGTCTCAATTGCTTACTGCTGCAGCCCTTCTCAGATATGTCATTTCCCGTTTTATGAAGGGCATTTAACTCTGTATGGCCAGAAAACAGCACTATTTCACACAAGGCTAAACTTTTTCCTACTTCCTTCCATATTGTTTCACATAATAAATATGCAACTCTTCAATTACATTGTCCCTACAACTTGTGCAAACATTCAGTCAGGTCCCATTTTGAACTTGCAATAATAGCAGGAACTTTGTGAAGTTCAGGACCAGTATCACATCCCATAAGATTTGTTTCATTTACAAGCTAGGTCAGGTTGAGATTGAAGCATAATGGCACTTTCTTTTCCTCTGTTGTATTTAAACTGACAGTGTGTGTGTGTGTGTGTGTGTGTGAGCAGAAGAGAGAGAGGGAGAGATGTAATTGTGCTAAAATAATACAGTGATACCTGAGCACCTCAAGTAGAAGGTAAAAGACTGAATAGTGGAGAGAAAAAAAAGAGAGGCTTACACACAACAACAGCAACAACAACAACAACAAAAAGCAGATGCTAGACAATCGATAATATTACAGCAAGCAGAACTAAGGATGTAGTTCTGGAGGCCAGAAAGTGTAGAGCAAGATGGTCACCTGTTCCATTGTTCATGGAACTTGTTGAATGAGTGCACGAACCTCCAGGAGCAGGGTTTTGTCGCAATAACTGTTATAGGTCACCTGTTCCATTGTTCATGGAACTTGTTGAATGAGTGCATGAACCTCCAGGAGCAGGGTTTTGTCGCAATAACTGTTATAGCTAGAGAGAAAATGCTGACGTCTGCTTCTCATTGATCTTCTGACATCAGAGCCGCATCGGGGAATATGATGCTAGACATGTTTGTATAGACCGACCAGCACTCAGCAGATGGTGTGGTTAACCTCAGGTTGGCCATCTTTGCTTTATAGGACATTACCTGGTACCCATTTAGTCTGGGTTGACCTAGAGCCAGGGCCAGTTGCAAGACCTGCAGCCTGGCAGGGGAGAGCATTAGGCTTCTTATTTGGTTGAGGAAATACAATCCTGTAGCCACAAGGATGATTTAACTGAATCTGAGATAACGGATCAGACGATGGTGACAAACTAGTGTAGATAATGCTATAACTGAATCTAAGATAACGGATCAGACGATGGTGACAAACTAGCGTAGATAATGCTATAACTGAATCTAAGATAACGGATCAGACGATGGTGACAAACTAGCGTAGATAATGCTATAACTGAATCTAAGATAACGGATCAGACGATGGTGACAAACTAGTGTAGATAATGCTATAACTGAATCTAAGATAACGGATCAGACGATGGTGACAAACTAGCGTAGATAATGCTATAACTGAATCTAAGATAACGGATCAGACGATGGTGACAAACTAGCGTAGATAATGCTATAACTGAATCTAAGATAACGGATCAGACGATGGTGACAAACTAGCGTAGATAATGCTATAACTGAATCTAAGATAACGGATCAGACGATGGTGACAAACTAGTGTAGATAATGCTATAACTGAATCTAAGATCACGGATCAGACGATGGTGACAAACTAGCCTAGATAATGCTATAACTGAATCTAAGATAACGGATCAGACGATGGTGACAAACTAGCGTAGATAATGCTATAACTGAATCTAAGATAACGGATCAGACGATGGTGACAAACTAGCCTAGATAATGCTATAACTGAATCTAAGATAACGGATCAGACGATGGTGACAAACTAGCCTAGATAATGCTATAACTGAATCTAAGATAACGGATCAGACGATGGTGACAAACTAGCGTAGATAATGCTATAACTGAATCTAAGATAACGGATCAGACGATGGTGACAAACTAGCGTAGATAATGCTATAACTGAATCTAAGATAACGGATCAGACGATGGTGACAAACTAGCGTAGATAATGCTATAACTGAATCTAAGATCACGGATCAGACGATGGTGACAAACTAGCGTAGATAATGCTATAACTGAATCTAAGATAACGGATCAGACGATGGTGACAAACTAGTGTAGATAATGCTATAACTGAATCTAAGATCACGGATCAGACGATGGTGACAAACTAGTGTAGATAATGCTATAACTGAATCTAAGATCACGGATCAGACGATGGTGACAAACTAGTGTAGATAATGCTATAACTGAATCTAAGATCACGGATCAGACGATGGTGACAAACTAGCGTAGATAATGCTATAACTGAATCTAAGATAACGGATCAGACGATGGTGACAAACTAGCGTAGATAATGCTATAACTGAATCTAAGATAACGGATCAGACGATGGTGACAAACTAGCGTAGATAATGCTATAACTGAATCTAAGATAACGGATCAGACGATGGTGACAAACTAGTGTAGATAATGCTATAACTGAATCTAAGATAACGGATCAGACGATGGTGACAAACTAGCGTAGATAATGCTATAACTGAATCTAAGATAACGGATCAGACGATGGTGACAAACTAGCGTAGATAATGCTATAACTGAATCTAAGATAACGGATCAGACGATGGTGACAAACTAGCGTAGATAATGCTATAACTGAATCTAAGATAACGGATCAGACGATGGTGACAAACTAGCGTAGATAATGCTATAACTGAATCTAAGATAACGGATCAGACGATGGTGACAAACTAGCGTAGATAATGCTATAACTGAATCTAAGATAACGGATCAGACGATGGTGACAAACTAGCGTAGATAATGCTATAACTGAATCTAAGATAACGGATCAGACGATGGTGACAAACTAGCGTAGATAATGCTATAACTGAATCTAAGATAACGGATCAGACGATGGTGACAAACTAGCGTAGATAATGCTATAACTGAATCTAAGATAACGGATCAGACGATGGTGACAAACTAGCGTAGATAATGCTATAACTGAATCTAAGATAACGGATCAGACGATGGTGACAAACTAGCGTAGATAATGCTATAACTGAATCTAAGATAACGGATCAGACGATGGTGACAAACTAGTGTAGATAATGCTATAACTGAATCTAAGATAACGGATCAGACGATGGTGACAAACTAGTGTAGATAATGCCTATAACAACCCACTCTAGCTTCAGAAATAACATGCTGAATAAGCCAGATGTTATCAGGATGAGATTGATTGTTTCACCACCAGATGTCCTGACCTCTTGGAAGTTCAGTTCTACAAAAACTGTTGTCGATCAGGAGACGATGAAATCCTGCAGTACACACCTTGTAGCAAACTCACTCCATTTTATATTTGCACAGTAATTTTGGCTCCTGACTGCTGTCATTTGAAACTCAATGCCTCAGATCAACTTAAAAATGAAAATTCCAAATGTCAGCACATGGATTGCCAGTAATGACTTATGGAAATACTGGATTGGAATTGGAACAGTATATTTGATTTAATCTGGGCTTGCACTTCTCTGGAGCCACTCTAAGTGAAACTCAGTCAATCTTGGGTTATTGTTTAACGACTGAAGTGGCACATAGTATGTTGAGTTAAAAGCTGTCATATTTCTCCTTCTTGTTCTGTTTACCCAGAAAAGCTCATTGGCTGGTTTGTGATCACATATAACTTTATGATTGTTACCTTCTGCTGTTATATTTGAAGTCTGCACATAAAATTTTTGCGTGATATTTTCATCTTCTCTTTGATTCCAAGCAGGGAGCCTGACCACCATTATGTGTGTGCTGTAGGGACCTAGATGACTCTTTTTCTTGATTCCATTAACCATCATTTGACTGCATTTATCATCACTTTTGCTTATCTTTGCTCTGAGTTGTATAAATGAAACATCAAATAACTACATCATAATGAAATCCTGCACCAAAAGTTCCTAATTGACCAGTGATTTCTAATGCATGCTGAGACAAGAAATATTCTTTCTGCTCCTGTACATTTGTTGTGGCCCTAAATATCTCACCACTTCTGTACATTTGTTGTGGCCCTAAATATCTCACCACCTCTGTACATTTGTTGTGGCCCCCATTCATCTGACCACCTCTGTACATTTGTTGTAGCTCCATTCATCTGACCACCTCTGTACATTTGTTGTGGCTCCATTCATCTGACCACCTCTGTACATTTGTTGTGGCCCTAAATATCTCACCACTTCTGTACATTTGTTGTGGCCCTAAATATCTCACCACTTCTGTACATTTGTTGTGGCCCCCATTCATCTGACCACTTCTGTACATTTGTTGTGGCCCTAAATATCTCACCACTTCTGTACATTTGTTGTGGCCCCCATTCATCTGACCACTTCTGTACATTTGTTGTGGCCCCCATTCATCTGACCACCTCTGTACATTTGTTGTGGCCCTAAATATCTCACCACTTCTGTACATTTGTTGTGGCCCCCATTCATCTGACCACTCCTGTACATTTGTTGTGGCCCCCATTCATCTGACCACTTCTGTACATTTGTTGTGGCCCCCATTCATCTGACCACTTCTGTACATTTGTTATGGCCCCCATTCATCTGACCACTTCTGTACATTTGTTGTGGCCCCCATTCATCTGACCACCTCTGTACATTTGTTGTGGCCCCAGATATCTGACCACTCCTGTACATTTGTTGTTCCCCCAGATATCTGACCACTCCTGTACAGTTGTTGTCCCCCAGATATCTGACCACTCCTGTACATTTGTTGTTGCCTCAGATATCTGACCACTCCTGTACATTTGTTGTTCCCCCAGATATCTGACCACTCCTGTACATTTGTTGTTCCCTCAGATATCTGACCATTCCTGTACAGTTGTTGTCCCCCAGATATCTGACCACTCCTGTACATTTGTTGTTGCCTCAGATATCTGACCACTCCTGTACATTTGTTGTTCCCTCAGATATCTGACCACTCCTGTACATTTGTTGTTCCCCCAGATATCTGACCACTCCTGTACAGTTGTTGTTCCCCCAGATATCTGACCACTCCTGTGATTTCTGTAGATTAATCACCCAGAAGTAGCTGGTTAAAACATGTTTCTGTAGTAGACATATGCGGAGGTGTTGTCTGTAACATATGTGAGTAGATTATGCACATAGAAAAATCCATAAATCATATAACCAAAGTAGTTATCACGTAAAGATGTTGTCCGTAATAAGCACCTACACATTTCATGGCAGACACACTGATGATGTTATGACCCCATGCATGCAGTTGTTGTTATTATTGTTGTAGTGATTCCAAATTTTTTCTGTTCCCAAGTTTTATTTACAAGTATTTCATTGTTGCAGCTTTGGTATCCAGTTGTCACTTTGGTTTATCATTATGGCATTTGATCTTATAGCTTTTTTTTTTTTTTTGCATGTGGGTTTTGTTTTATCTTTGGTTAATAATTAAACAAATGCTGAATCTAGCTTGTGATGGCTTATAGATCATCTTTATTGTCTGCTTCAGTTGATGTTAAAATTGTGCACTTTTATTCCACACTCATGTAAAGTTTTAACAGGCATATTGGAAGTTTTGATTTGAGGTTTTTTTTTTTGGGGGGGGGGGGGGGGGGGGGGGGGGGGGGGGGGGGGGGAGGCCAGTTGTTAATTTTTTTAGTTATCTCAGAATATTGCTTGTTGGTGATAGAAACGAGAGAATGTAAGAATAACTAGTCTGTAGAGTAGAATATAATAAAATAGTTTATTTAGTCACCTGGCAAAAATATCCCCAGAATTTACAAACAAAACAAGTAGTACCCAACATACTGGCTTTAAATTGAGAGCTGACTGATCTGTTAACCCTGTCAGTACAGGCCTAATCATTATTTTAACCTGTTATATCTTGACATGTTCTAGTGAAAAATAGCATATGAATCTACAGAAGTTAAAATAACAACACTAACAGCAGAAGGAGTCTAACAGTTCAGATTACTGATAGAACCACATACTCAATGACCCAGTGCTTTTAAAACTAGCTAGAGGCTCAGACAAACATGAGTCCACAGTGTCCCAGAGGTCACTGAGACATTACATTTCAACTGGTTGTTGATTTAGGAGGAAATCCATTCCAGGTCTTATGACAGATAGAAGAGTGAAGATGCCACTTGCTTCCGTCAGAAATTATAAAAACAAAAAAGTTAATTGCTTATCCTTTACGAAACTTTACGTTGCAGAACCAACCCCAGCAATGTTTGGCTGTTATGGTTTTTCTAGGCATATTTTACGTTCACTATTTTGCCATTGCTTCCTGAATGGTCAGCGCTCAGTACCACTTTCGATACTAACACAAGACAAACCATCCACAGCTGGGATCGAACCCAGCACCCAACAATTACGAAGTGCTTTCGCAGTGAATAAGTCACAGATACCGTCTCCACCAGTAGACAGAGTAGAAATAGATGGATTGATATGTGTATGGGAATTGTTCAACTTTTACAGAACGGTAAGTCAAGGCAACAGTTTCTAGTGTTTTGTTTATGGAACAAACATTCACCCAAGATGGACAAAAACCATCCCACAATCACTGGCTCTTCTGTTGAGAATTTGCCTTTTTTCCCCAAAGTGGGGATGCAGGATCTGTTTGTGTTGCAACAGTTGGTATCTATGCTACGACTTGCTGCTGTCTACTGCATTCAACTATGTTTGTTTTTATACTTGCATTAGGTCTGTGTAACATATTTGTGTGTACACATTTCAGTTACTTTTATTTTGGCTGTGCTCTTGGCATGCATGAGTTCAAAACTTAAAATTTTTGTTCAGTTATTTTTCTATATTGTAAATTTTGAAAGATTATTTTGCTAAAATGTATTTATCTCTCAAAGAATATAAATTTGCATTTTTTTATAATTCCAAACTGGCACAAAAACAACGAAAATGGTTGCCACCACAAGTTTGTAAATCTGATAAATTATACTTTATATTTTATTGTATTCATAAATATACTGTAGTCACGAAGCATAGCACCATGATGAGTTTGAATAACTGAATTTTTGAATACAGTTAGTATGAGAAAGTCTATACTGTGTCTGCAGGATTAATCAAATCTGGCAGAGGCTTTGTGTTTCTACATAAAGTGAGTCAAGCTGGCATGTTCTCTAACCACACACACCCAGAATTAGATCTTCGAGCAGAAATAGAACACAGTGTCTCAAATCCGTCTGTAACAGCAAATTCAGTGTCTCTAACACGGATAAAAAAGATCCAGTCAACTTCTTCATTACCAGTCAGGACTTCAGGGATATTGCCTAGAAAGAATCATGCTGGACAAATGAATTCATCAAAGTTGAGCCTAAATAATTTGACCAAAAAAGACACCTGGCCATCACTGAAACTCGCAAAAAAGTACTGGTTACATTTCTATTTTTTTCATTGGGCTTCAGATCTAGCTGTGTGGCTTCTTCCTGTTCTGAGGCCATGCTTTAGCGGCAGGTTTTTATATGTAGAAGGTAGTAATACAAAATGTTTTAACATTGTACAAGTAGGAGTTCTTCACTTAGTCAGAGAACACTCTCATATCTTGCAGTTTGATACTAATAACTGACAGTGTTAGGGAGAAAGCTCTTTGGGTTGCCATACTAATCACTTTATTGTTGCTTCAGGTTGTAGTTCTTTGTAATATCACTCTTTAATTTATTTAAGCTCTTGCGTGTTATGTTGTTTATCCAAAAAATTTTCTTTGTTTACTGTTACCTAGGTATTGCACGCAATTGTTGTAGTAAATTTGTTGTTTGGCACACAACTCTACTTACTGAAAGTTGTGTGACACGTTCTTCTGAAGTCATATGGATGGTAAACAATAAGAAATTGAAATCATGAAGAACTAGAGCACTGGTGTCATTTACTAGAAGAATGTTAAAATTAGCATAGATGGAGATAAAATTAAATCAGATCTATAAGAAAGATGCAAATGAAATTTCAGGGATTTCACCGTAAGATAAGAAAGAGGCAAATCAGAACTACTGGTACAGAGATAAATATTTGACAAAAGAGGTAGAGAAAGACAGATAAAGTGGTGCTAGAAAAGCCGGGCAACAAAAAATGATCATCATCAAGTGCCCTGCCAGTGAACACAGGCTGTTATATTTCACCATGTCACATGTTGACCATAATCAGACCATGTCAGTGCTGTTATCTTGCTGCATGCATCTGGACAAGCAATTCGGGTATCTGTCACTCTCTGCCTTTCTCTTACTGTCTTTCTCTCCATCAATCTTGCCAGTCATCCCTTCTGATAACACGCCAGAAAAACGCCAGCTGCTCATAATCTAATTTCTCTACTCAGTTTACGGTTTTCATCTGTCTTAGGAGAACTGTATCGTTTTGATTTTGTGTCATTTAGCGATATTCTGTACAATCTTTCCAGCAACTATCTGTCAGCCACTGTCAAGCTGAACACACCCCCCACTGCCATTGTTAAATAATCAACGCCAACTTCATAAAAATATCAGATGACAGTGTGTCTTGGAAAAGTTGGGATAGTCATTAGACTGCTCCCGACAAGACACCTGAAGAATTCAAAACCACACTCCATGTTGTTAATTCGGCAGGATACAAATATGTAGAACCCCACTCCATGTAGTTAGTTTATCAGAGTGAATAGATAAGGACCCACTCTCTGTTGTTAGTTTATCAGGGTGAATAGATAAGGACCCACTCTGTGTTGTTAGTTTGGCAGCATATATAGATACAAAACACCACTCTGTGTTGTTAGTTTGGCAGCATATATAGATACAAAACACCACTCTGTGTTGTTAGTTTGGCAGCCTATATAGATACAAAACACCACTCTGTGTTGTTAGTTTGGCAGCATATATAGATACAAAACACCACTCTGTGTTGTTAGTTTGGCAGCAAAAAAGGATATAAAACCCCACTCTGTGTTGTTAGTTTATCAGGGTGAATAGATAAGGACCCACTCTGTGTTGTTAGTTTGGCAGCATATATAGATACAAAACACCACTCTGTGTTGTTAGTTTGGCAGCATATATAGATATAAAACCCCACTCTGTGTTGTTAGTTTGGCAGCATATATAGATACAAAACCCCACTCTGTGTTGTTAGTTTGGCAGCATATATAGATACAAAACCCCACTCTGTGTTGTTAGTTTGGCAGCATATATAGATACAAAACACCACTCTGTGTTGTTAGTTTGGCAGCATATATAGATACAAAACCCCACTCTGTGTTGTTAGTTTGGCAGCATATATAGATATAAAACCCCACTCTGTGTTGTTAGTTTGGCAGCATATATAGATACAAAACCCCACTCCGTGTTGTTAGTTTGGCAGCATATATAGATACAAAACACCACTCTGTGTTGTTAGTTTGGCAGCATATATAGATACAAAACACCACTCTGTGTTGTTAGTTTGGCAGCATATATAGATACAAAATACCACTCTGTGTTGTTAGTTTGGCAGCATATATAGATACAAAACACCACTCTGTGTTGTTAGTTTGGCAGCAAATAAGGATATAAAACCCCACTCTGTGTTGTTAGTTTGGCAGCATATATAGATATAAAATACCACTCTGTGTTGTTAGTTTGGCAGCATATATAGATACAAAACCCCACTCTGTGTTGTTAGTTTGGCAGCATATATGGATATAAAACCCCACTCTGTGTTGTTAGTTTGGCAGCATATATAGATACAAAATACCACTCTGTGTTGTTAGTTTGGCAGCATATATAGATACAAAACCCCACTCTGTGTTGTTAGTTTGGCAGCATATAAGGATATAAAACCCCACTCTGTGTTGTTAGTTTGGCAGCATATATAGATACAAAACCCCATTCTGTGTTGTTAGTTTGGCAGCATATATAGATACAAAACCCCACTCTGTGTTGTTAGTTTGGCAGCATATATAGATACAAAATACCACTCTGTGTTGTTAGTTTGGCAGCATATATAGATACAAAACACCACTCTGTGTTGTTAGTTTGGCAGCATATATATAGATACAAAACACCACTCTGTGTTGTTAGTTTGGCAGCATATATAGATACAAAACCCCACTCTGTGTTGTTAGTTTGGCAGCATATAAGGATATAAAACCCCACTCTGTGTTGTTAGTTTGGCAGCATATATAGATACAAAACACCACTCTGTTGTAGTTTGTATAAGGATATAAAACCCCACTCTGTGTTGTTAGTTTGGCAGCATATATAGATACAAAACCCCACTCTGTGTTGTTAGTTTGGCAGCATATATAGATACAAAACCCCACTCTGTGTTGTTAGTTTGGCAGCATATATAGATACAAAACCCCACTCTTGTTAGTTTGGCAGCATATAAGGATATAAAACCCCACTCTGTGTTGTTAGTTTGGCAGCATATATAGATACAAAACCCCACTCTGTGTTGTTAGTTTGGCAGAATATCTAGATACAAAACCCCACTCTGTGTTGTAAGTTTGGCAGCATATAAGGATATAAAACCCCACTCTGTGTTGTTAGTTTGGCAGCATATATAGATACAAAACCCCACTCTGTGTTGTTAGTTTGGCAGCATATATAGATACAAAACCCCACTCTGTGTTGTTAGTTTGGCAGCATATATAGATACAAAACACCACTCTGTGTTGTTAGTTTGGCAGCATATATAGATACAAAACCCCACTCTGTGTTGTTAGTTTGGCAGCATATATAGATATAAAACCCCACTCTGTGTTGTTAGTTTGGCAGCATATATAGATACAAAACCCCACTCCGTGTTGTTAGTTTGGCAGCATATATAGATACAAAACACCACTCTGTGTTGTTAGTTTGGCAGCATATATAGATACAAAACACCACTCTGTGTTGTTAGTTTTGCAGCATATATAGATACAAAACCCCACTCCGTGTTGTTAGTTTGGCAGCATATATAGATACAAAACACCACTCTGTGTTGTTTGCCAGCATATAGGATACAGTAGTACACCACTCTGTGTTGTTAGTTTGCAAGGGTACATAGAAACTAAACCCCACTTGCTTCCCTTTGATGTGTGTCCTTTATATTTCTTCAGGGTAACTTGCTGTGGCAGTTGGTACCAGGGTATTCCTGTCAGATGGCCAAACCATCTCATTTGTAGCAATTTAATTAACTATGTTTGATTTCAGCAAGCTCTTCTTCCAGTTTTTTTCATTTGACCACTTCTTGTTACTCTAGCAGCTCTTTTATGACATCTCATCTCTGTTGGTATGGTTTTGCGCTGTATTGTTGAAGCAGTGGTCCATGTTTGACACTGGTAGCATAAAGTTGCTCCAAGAATAGTTCTTTTAGATTTACTTTGTTAGGCATAGATGTACTTCTGTGTGTCAAATGTCAAAAGTAGTGTGTTAGTTATCCCAAGACCTGTTATGCTTTAGCATATCATGTGTTGATTATTCTATCCATTCTTCCTTCTGATGTGAAAATTTACCCTAGATGCTTAAATTCACTTGTTTGTTTTATCTTTGCTTCGTTGACTTTTATTCATATGGTTTCTGCTTCTCTACCTATCACCATTGTCTCTGTCTTTTCCTCAAAGCTGCTGTCACCATTGTTTCTGTCTTTTGAAAGCTTTTTTTTCCACATTATATTTCTGGTGCTTGGTGTTGATTTCATTGTGATGGTTCTGTGGACTCTCCTTCTTTTTCTGCTATTAATACTTGGCCATCTGCAAATATATATTCTGAAACATCATCATCTTCTTCATTCTCAGCATTTTTGCATTTACTTACTGTCTGTGTACATTATGAACAGCAAGAAAGATGGCACACATCCCGCCTTTTTTTTTTTTTTTTTTAAACAGCTCAAGAAATATTTAATCACTTCAATAACAAAATGGTAACTTTGACCCTTTCTAACCATAGAACTGTTGGCTGTAACCAGTTGTTATTATTTCTAATCACATTATCCTGACTTCCCCTCTTTACTTGTCTGCTTTCTTGGATTTGTTCCCTCGTTTAGTTTTAAGGTAAGTTGCCAGATCGTAAAGTCATTTTTAGTTCATATTAATCTGATTTGACCATCTGTTGTATTTGCCAGCTAATTATTGTGTATAAAATTATTTTTTCTGAATAGCATGATTTATTTTATTTATTTAATTGATCTGTAAAAGTATCTTATTTTTTGATGTTCTTGATGTGGTGTCATTATTAATACTATGCAAACCATGTTAATTTTCTGCTGACATTTGTGGCCAAAGAATAGAAATGCATGGTAACCTTGGCTGCCATTGTGACTGTTAAATTAAACATTGTAGTCATAATGATAAGTGGAAATTTAACCCATGTATTGGTCATGGTTTGGTAGGAGCTAAATTTTCATTTATAATGACACACAAAATACAGAAAAGGTTTATGATTTAAAGTATAGATTTCTTTGTTTGTTCCCTGAATATTTTATTTGTTACAGTTTCATTGTGTTTTATTCTTAGTTTGCTCAAAACTGTTCATGTGTCATTTTGTAAGATTTCATTTTCTTTATATCTAGTAGCAGTACTTGATACTTGTAAGTTTGACAATGTAGTTTCTTCCAACTTTTCATTTGGAAATGTTGCTCTTCTTTTGAGGAGTTAGCAAACTGGGAGAAAAAAAGGATTGGTGATGCTTTAAAAAATCTTTGTGACAGATGTCTGCAATAAAGATTAAACAGTTATATTTAACAGTTTTTATATCGTTTGCTCGGCTATCATGAGAACTGTACATTTAAAGAGTATTTCATTGTCTCAGTATTTTTTTTGCAAAAAAGTGAAAAGTTGTATATATAGATAGATTAGTAATTTACCAAGATCTTATGTTAGTATTTGCATACTCATCTCTGTACTTTATTGTTTTTAAACATAGGATGGTTTATAATAAAGTGTTGGTATTTTTTTCTTTTTCTGCATTTTTATGTTTTTCTATAATTTGTAATTACCTCCTCTTTTCTCTCTTCACTCACATACACACACATGTGCACACACACACAGATTAACTCTGTATAGTTTCTGTTTTTATTAATATAACATAGCATAGAATAAAACTTTATTGCATCTTTTATTTGTTTGCTTTTTGTAATTTGTGAATTATTTCTCCATTTTCCAACAAGGAAAGGAAGTGAACTAGTTAATTCCTGATATTGCGTGAGTTTCAGCTTCAAAATCTGGCAGATTCACTAAAGCATGGCTGCTTACACACAATACTTTCTGTCATTGATAGAATTATGTAGATCTTTCAGTTTTCTAATAGCTTGTAGACAATTGTATCCTGCTCTCTCTCTCTCTCTCTCTCTCTCTCTCTCTATGTGTGTGTGCGTGGGTGCGTGTGTGTGTGTGTGTACGTGTGTGTAAAAAAAAACCAAATGGTTCCTTTGTTTCTTCAGCACAATATCATCTTTAGTGATGCATGATGGGAACTGGCACCAGAATGTTTAATTGCTTCTGTAGATAATGTTTCTGTAACTCATTTTTTTTCTTTCTTTCTAAATTTATACACAGCTGTTGCATGTTTGCTTTTCTGTTATTTGAAATTTTTTATTTCACATTTCATAGGTTTGAAATTGTGTTATATTACTTTGATATTGTTTCATATTATTTCATTCAGCATGTTTTATAATCATTATTGTATCCTCATTATATAATATCAGTGTTCATTGTATGTATCTGTGATGCATTTACGCATATGTTTACCCTTTTTTTAATCAGTAATTTTAATTCTCTACATTTTTTATGGGAGAGCGATTGTAGTATATCAGCTAGATGCTGGACAGTGGTTTGGAAGATTGTGGGTTCGGGTCCTGAGAGAGCCAGACTTTTGCATTGAGCATGTACGAGGTATAGTTCCGGGAAGTAAAAGCCGACGTGATGCTGACCACATCACCCACCCAGTGCTATTTGGTCTATAAAATATAAGTTGAGCCCTATATGCCCATTATTTCTGAAGGTGTGGAAACGGGTCCTGTAATTTACCTTGACATTGATGTGCTCTAAACAAGACCACAAATAAAGAACCACAACTGGCAAACATTATCAAAAGAAGCAGATGGAGGCCGCTTGGACATGTTTGCAGAATGCCTCATGACACTTTGGCAGTGACAGCTCTCTGATAGATGACAGAAGGAAAAATGAGACATGGATGACCCAAGGAAACTCAGAGAAGGATAGCAGAAAGGGAAATGATGGAATGTAAGGTGGTGGCATAGAAAACCATGGGCAGACAAGCAGCAGACAGGAAGCAAGGGAAATCACTTGTGAATGCCTTATACTTCAACAATGACATATAGGGGATATAAATATTTATCTTCTGCAAATTTGATAAACGAGATATGATGATAAAAGTAGAGCACCCAAAATTATACTGCATTGGCTTGGTAATATTGAAGACAAGATTCGCGCCCCAAAAAATAATAGATTTAGAGAACTATGATTCTTTAGCTGTGGTTTTAGTCACCCATTGGTACTTCACTTTTGCATTGATGTAGATTGTTGTTATTACCTGCCAGGTCGACCCAGTCTGAAAAAGTATAAGAAAAAAACTTTGGAAGTAAAGATGAATTGTACCGTCTGTTAACAGACCACAGTATCCTTCGATTGGTCTGTAACAATTAGCATATAGCAATCTATGACTGAGACGCCATTGGCTGGAAGAGGGAGCTTGGTCTTTATACATGACATTATTTAATTAGTGTATCATTATGTCCCCCACATCTAACAAAAATGCCCTGGTACTATCTGCCACAGCGAGCCACACTAAAACGTTACAAAGGGTATAGAGCGAGTGGAAGACCTAGGAAAATATGGAGTGATAGCATTTAAAGAAATAACACCATTCTTAATAGTGCTCTTGACAGAGATAATCAACGGGTGTTTTATCTCCCCCTGACACTATGATGAGGTACAAGGTGGAAGAGAAGAAAAAGAAGATCATTATGTCCCCCAAACACGCAGAAAACTGAATAAAACATTAGCTGAATCTGTATTTATAATTTTAAGATGAAGACAGGGTGTAGATTCAGATTTAGAATTATTAAGTTAATTAATTTTCTATAGTCTGACCTTTGGAAGAAGTCTTGCAGTAAATAATATGCAAATTCGGTTTTTAAGATAGAGGAAATATTTCAGGCAGGGAACTAAGTTTAGATCTGGCTATGTTGGGTGATTCTTTGTCAAACATGTAACCATTATTTTTTTTCAGGCTAGAAGTATGTGGGAGTAGCCATGGCAGAGCAGCTAGATGCACGCCAAGGATCATAAGGTCGTGGGTTCACTCCCTGGTGGAGCCGGACTATTTTTAAAAAATGACCTTGACTCCCAGGTCGACCCAGCCTTGAGTGGGTACCGGGTGCAGTCCTGGGAAGTAGAGGCGGCCGGCATGAGGCTGACCACATCACCCATCTTGTGCTGATTGGTCTATAAAATATAGGTCTAGCCCTATATGCCCAATACGCCTAAAGGCGTGGTTAAGGGTCCTTTACTTTTTTACTAGAAGTATGTGAAGTTTTCTGAACATTTCACATTATGTGGCATAATCTGAACACTTGTATCACTTGATAAGACCCAGATCAAGTGCATAACATGGATTTTCTGTCCAGGATATCTAGATGTGTGAGGTAATGAACAGGCTGATAGATCAGCTGCTGCCAGCCCTCTTGGCGGTGAGCTACTATATGATAAAGCGGATGTGGTGAAGACTGTGGGATCAAAGGAGAGTGCAAGAGAACAGATAGGCAATCCTTACGCTGAAAGACTAAATCAAAAGGGGGGGGGGGTACTGTTAATATTATTGCAACTGGTACTGTTGTCATATCAGCTCTTCATTAGCTACTGAAGAAGGGGATAGAACACATGTGGGAATGTCCAGAGTGCAGTAATATCAGTTTTTGATTGATTAATTCATTCATTCGTATGAACATTTCACTTGATATTCCGCCATACCACTGTCTGAAACTTTCTGGTAAATTTCTTTCTGTCTAACTCAAGTCTTTGCTACCTTCAGCTCTCTAGCCACACGCTAGAGATGAATTCTGTTCTCTTCACACGACCAAAGAACGCTGTCTCTTAAATTTCAGCAGCCTCATGCAGGCAATCCTTGCTAGTTAATCTAGCTCACAAAGATAATCAGAACACGTATCATAGAAACTATATCTCCAAGTTATTCTTTGTAAATTCTTGTAGATTTAGCTACATAGCAAAGGGTCACCTCATTGCTGCTCCACTCCTGTGCCAATGAAAAACACACAGAATGTCCATCACTGTCCCTTGTGGGGAAAATGTCCCAGACTGCCGTCTCAGCATATCCACTAGCAAAGACATACATTGAAAGCATAAGGCAGCAATCAGAAGTTGGCTGACAAGACATGAATGTTAGAAACCATATATCCGCTGCCTCTCAACTCGTCCTGGTTTGTTGATCAAGATTCCCTCCCTGTCAAACATAAGATCTGTTTCAGCACAACACTTCAGCTGGGGTGTCATTGTCTATCAGTGCTGTAGAAATGTTTCTGTTGCATTCACCCTCATCAGGGCGTTGACATGTTGTATTGTGGTTTACAGGTAGGCTGCGATATCTGCAACTTTCAGTCTAACACACTTTTAACAAACCCTGAAGTAATCACCTTTCACAATATGCTTGATGGGAGCAATAGGTTTCTCCCTTTAAAATCCCCCTCTGATATGGAGCCACGTCCTGTAGAACTTGGTAGTCATCAGTTTTATTATTGTAGCCATGAGAGCTTTCTTCATGGCAGTAATAAATTTGTTTGTGTCAAGATTATGTCAGTAAACATACATTGTATGCTTTCAAACATTTGTCTCTACTTTTCTGTTTTAGTTCCATTGCTAATTTTTACTTTTTTGTTTTGTTTTTTGTTTTAACAGCAAGTGACTCTGCCCTACTAGATATACCTTCAGCAATCCGTCTGCAGATAAATACTCGGCGTTTCTCCTTGATGCCTCGGAGGTCTTCTGGCCCACAAAAAATCCCGACCAGCTCTAACTCCAGACCGTCTTTCTCAGCCATAAACACGAGTCATACCGAATCTGCTTTCTTTGTGACAGCACTGGAGAGCTCACATGACCAGAGTGCTAGAGAAGACAGCGGTACCAGCAGTCATGAACTTGAAATCCTTGAGTTGAAATCTGGAAATTTTGAGCGCAGAGAGAAACTAGAAAAACACAAAGGTCCGAAATCAAAGTCTGAAAAGTCACGTTCAGAAAGTCCAAAATTTAAAAACAAAAAGTGAAGCTATGGTAACATTTTAACGCATTTTGACATATTCTTTTTATTTTTATTTCCTTTCACATCTTTCTGACTCTCTCTTATAATAGTATCCCTAGTCAAGCATTCAGCTATAGAGAATTTAGATCAGATACCATTTGTTCCAGTATCTCTAACAGCAAATATACATTACCACTTGAGTAAAATCAAATCTACAGAGAGCAAAGTGGAGGATTACTACTTGTATAATTGCAAAGTGAACAAAATAAAAAATGGGAAGGAATTTGCATTTTTTTTAAAGATATAACAAGGCAAAGGAATTGATATGTCTAGTATTAACACAGTGAAGAATCAGTATTTCAAGATGAAACAAAGTAAAGAAATGTTTCTAGATATAACAGGGAAGAAATCAGTATTTCAAGATGAAACAAAGTAAAGAAATGTTTCTAGATATAACAGGGAAGAAATCAGTATTTCAAGATGAAACAAAGTAAAGAAATGTTTCTAGATATAACAGGGAAGAAATCAGTATTTCAAGATACAACAAAGGGAAGTAGTCAGAATGTTGCCCACTAGTTTACAAGAAGGGGAGCCTCAATATTACAGTAGCTAGACACTTACCCCCGCTGAAGGTCTTGTCTGCAAATGTTCATTCTGCTGGATTTTTTCAGTGATGTTGACTCCCAGGTCATCAGGCGTTTAAAAAAAAAGGTAATAAAAGTGGCCAAAAAGACGTTGAGCACGTCAGGCATTAAGTGCCGAAATGTCTGTAGAAAAGTTTGTCTAACACTAGATGTCTGATCTAACAGTGGTGCAAGAGGGCATTTAACTTTCACTGCTTACTTTACTGGACATGGAGCCCAGGCATTTTTTTTATCTTCTCTGGTCTCTTGTTGTTGTTCTAAAGAGTTGATTGGCTGTAAACTCTGGCAGGAAGTTCTGAAGAGTTGATTGGCTGTAAACTCTGACAGGAAGTTCTGAAGAGTTGATTGGCTGTAAACTCTGGCAGGAAGTTCTGAAGAGTTGATTGGCTGTAAACTCTGACAGGAAGTTCTGAAGAGTTGATTGGCTGTAAACTCTGACAGGAAGTTCTGAAGAGTTGATTGGCTGTAAACTCTGGCAGGAAGTTCTGGTTGTTAGTTCACTTCTGGACTTTGGTCTTGTTCTAGAATTTGAGTTTTGCCTGCACATCCGTTTTACATAAATGGCTCATTTGTATGCAGATTGTTGGTTCCTGACCTCTCCGATATATGTGCTCTGATTTTGAATGAAACCCCTCTAATTAGTTGCCTTGTAGGACATGCTTGTTAGAGAAGCTGACCAGTAATTAGCAGAACTAGCTGAAGCCCTTGATGGCATTTCTCGTTCTCTTCAGTAATTTACAGATTAACTAACTAAAGCCATTAATTATATATCCTGTACTCTGAAGTAATTTGTAGAAAAACGTCCTAAAACCTTGATGACATTTCTTGTTACCCCCAGTAATTTGTATGTTATCTGAAAACCTTGATGGAATTTCTCATTACCCCCAGTAATTTGTAGGTTATCTGTCTGAACACTTGATGGAATTTCTCATTACCCCCAGTAATTTGTAGGTTATCTGTCTGAACACTTGATGGCATTTTTCATTACCCCCAGTAATTTGTAGGTTATCTGTCTGAAAACCTTGATGGAATTTCTCATTACCCCCAGTAATTTCTCAAAAGTTGCAGCTTTGATTGAGGCAGCTTTCACTGACAAAAACTACAAAGAACAATTGTGTGTGTGTTTGGTTGCCATTCATTGAGAATCTTTTCATTATTATTCATCACGTTTCATAATTTTATAATTACAAAATAGTAAGTGTCGGTTTTTATTTTGTGGTGAGCTCTGAAAACATTCTCTTCTTAAAGACAGTTTGCCGCACTTACGCCTACTGAATGTCTTTAAGTCTTCTAGTACAGCAGAGTGCTTCATGCGATGATTTATAATTAATTGAATTGTGTCTGGTACTGAAAGTGTTAAAGAGAAACTGCTGTACAAATGATTTGCTGCTTTTGCAGCTGTGTGCTATATACTCTAGCAGATCATTAGTTGCCACTGAAACTTTTTTTTTTAATCTTTTTTTTTTTACAGAAAAAAATGTAATTAGCTTTATTATTGTTGTTATTTTATTGTGGTTTGATAAAGAAAAACTTGATGAAAATATAGTTCATTAATTTGTTGATACCCCCTATTGGTTCAAGGGGCCCTTTGAGGGAGGGGAGAGGGCTGCACTCACTTGACCCTAACAAGGATGTCGCAAAGGTGAACTGATTCGGAGGTTGTTGAAATTTTGGTAAACAAAATGGTAGATATTATAACCTAGCTGTAAACCACAAGACCATGTGCCTGGCGCCCTTTTAAGAGTAAACAATGGAGTAGAAAATAAAAAGATATTGTTAATCTTCTTCCTGAAAGTAATTTCATAGTTTATCGGATACAAAATATGACACTTAAGGAAACATTTGTACAGTTTCAAACAGTAAATCAGTATTTTGAAAAGCTTATATTATTCAGACAAGAAATGTTATTCTTAACGAACAATAATTTTACAAAACATGTGAGAATTGTGCGAGAAAAAGGCTAAATACATTTTATAAAAAACATTTTGTAGAAAAATGTTATTTCAGATGTACGCATATTTATGTAAAGCAATGTTATAATTGACATACTATTTTTAATCTTCCAAAGCTGAAAAACGCTAGCTGCATCTGCATATTTATGACCAGAAAATGTTCATTTATCAAGAATGGATAAATCCTAAATGTGATAATTTTTTTTTAACTTGTGCAAATTTTCAGACAGACAGATAGATGTCTTCATACTTTCTCAGATTGTTTAAAACTAGTGTTGTGTGCATACCTGTCTGTGAATATAGGCAGGCAAATCCACTAGAACATGGAGGCTCATTCACGTTTGTAGACATAAAAGTTCATTAAAGCATGTAGGTTCACTCAGATATGTAGGCGGGAAATTTCACTAGAACATGTATGTGCACTCAGTTATGTAGATAGGAAAGTTCACTAGAACATATAAGTTCATTCACATATGTAAGCAGGGCAAAAATCACTAGAACATGAAGATTCGCTCAAATAAGTTAAAAGGAAAGTCTTCTAAAGCATGAAGGTTCACTCGTATAGACAGAACATTTTAATAGAATATTTAAGTTCACTAGAACATGTAAATGTCAGTTTTCTCTATTCCTGTGTTTGTCTGTGATTATCTGAATATGTACGTGCATGTACATGTTTTAAACAAAGTATTACATACATGATTTATCTTGTGGTTATCATTTTAAGTGCAATTTTCTGTTCTCAGGTTCTTGGAGTTATTGATATTTGTATCCTATAATTTTTAAACTGTTATATTGTTTAATTTACTGTATGCAACCCTGGCCCAGATTAGCGCAGTGTAGCCTGATCTCCTATTTCAGATGGAGATATTAGTTTTTTAAAGTTGACTAGGACTCCCGGATTGATGCAGCTTAAAATGGGTCAAATGAAATCTCTTCAGTAGTCAAGGTTGCAGACGTCAGGTTGATATCACCTCATATAAAGTTCTGGTACCATATACTCAATACAGAAAGCATCCTCTAATTTGTGTTTGCTTTTGCCTTCCTTCTTCTCTTCCACCTTGTACCTCAATGAAGTGTCAGGGGGAGACGTAACATTCATTGATGAGCTCTGTCAAGAGCACTATTAAGATTTATGTTCATTTCTGTAAGGCTGTTCTTAATGCCATCACTCCATCTTTTCCAAGTTCTTCCGCTAGCTCTATACCCCTTGTAATGTTTCAGTGTGGCCTCGCTGTGGCAGATAGTAGCAGGGCATTCTTGTTAGGTGTCCAAACCACTTCATGTGTTGTTCTTTGATGGTCTGTAAGACTGGCTTTATTCCTAGCATTTGTCTGATTTCGTATTCTGTTTCTGCTCAGAAATCCTGCAGCTCTTCTAAAGGCATTTCATCTGTGATCTCACAAATTTACGATCTTTAGAAGATGTAAGTGTCCACGTTTGGTGCTGATTTGCCTTACTAGCTCCTTTTATTTACTATATAAGATCCAATGGACAACATTACAGACACTTTACTCCTTCATGGTATGAAAATGGCGAGTGCCAGCCAGCATACACTGGATCACAAATTAAACCTTCCTACGACTCGGAACGGCACAAGTAGTTTATAAAGAGGGACAAGTGTAATTGTTCCAGAAATCAGCAGGAGTGTGCAGATCTTCTCCCTATTGCATACACCCAGCCAACACTCCACTGAAGTTCCACTCTGATTTGGTTAAAATGGTGACCTTTATCACTGACTCCGGACATTTAACCACCAGTACCTGAATGAAACACAGCTCTCTCTCATTTATGCCAGTTAAACCGGGTGAAGCATGGACGTTAAATCAATTTTTGTACAATATAAACGAGTTTTCGAAGCTCTTTAACTTGTGTCATATTGAAAGAGGGTGAACCAGAGAATAACTGAAGTCTGTTTATAAATGTTTGGATGTGTCTTTCAGTAGTGTTGTTTTTACGTAGATCCATGAGAATCAATACTGGAGCTACAGAATTCTTGCTTTGCGTGACACCCACTGTGGGGAGCTAGCCATTTTGCAGACAGAGATTGAGCCATCTGGGATAATTTGGAACAAGGAAAGTTGATCCTCTCAATTTTAACTTAATAAATTATGTAACTCGTTTCAAGAATACGACATGGCAGGGTAGAGGTAATTTTGACATATCATGAGTACACGATTATCAGAGACGAAGATACAGCATAATTGACCACTGAAGATGCCAGATTTCTGAACATGTTTATGATCAAATGTAACAAGGAAAAGAACACATTTTGGGATGGTGGGGACTCACTGGCTGCAGAAAATCAACTGTCCCTTGCCAAGCTTAGACCAGTCTTATATATCATATCTTTTTACTGTAAACAAGTCACTACAAAAAAAAAACGCATTACTGAAGCTGATCCCAATATGGGTCCCGTTCCCCCTTGGGGTGGGGGGGAATAGACTCACTGCAGTAGACCCCAACAGCATGACGTAAAAGATTACCGTTGAGGGATTTTGCTGAAATGAGATGTGTTGGGACGAAAGGTACAGATATCACAGCCTTGCTGTAAACTTTAACACAATGTGCCAGTCCCCCTTTTAAGGGCATATGCACATGAAAAAGAAACTGACAGTTCAAGCGAAGACCAGAATTATTGACTATACCTTGAATCTGCAAACTTGTTATTGCAAACTACACTACTGAAACAGGATTCTCTCTGTGTGGAATCTTCAGCCCCTTTGTGGGGGAAGGGTAAAAAGAATTGACCCATTGCCCCCCCCCCCCCCCCCCTAACAAGAGGTCATAAGAGTCGACTAATTAAGAATGTTTTCTTTTAAATCAGAGTGCACCTGCCTGAGAGGCAAGAAACCAACAGTCTGCTTACAGGTAAGCCAGATCTGTGAAAGGGATCTTCACACAAAACTCAAATTCTGGAACAAGCCCAAAGTCCAGAAGCAGATGGACAACCAGGACTTTCCTCTAGAATTTATGGAGTGAACATAAAGAAAAATGAAGAAAAAAAAATGGGTTTACTTTTAATAATAGCTGCTTTTTGCATCAACGTGTGTTGATGTCGTTACTGCCTATAGTACCACTTTTTAAGATGGTGCAGACAGAGGGTTCTAATGATCTTGTTTGGAGTTGTAGGTCAGTGCCATGACCAGCTAGGCATAGCTATGCAAGGATATGAGTGGCATGGAATACCCAAGGCCAAAGAGATGAAAGAGAACTGAGTTCTTGGTCTGCTGTAAACTAGAGATCCGGGAGTGAGAATGTAACATTCAATATGCCTTGAATGTCACTTGTATAATAATTTAGCTGCAAATATTAGTGGTTGTGATTAGTGAAATAAATTTAGAAATAGACTGTGCGCATTGATGTTAAAAATAAATGTATTTAAAAAGATACAGTTTAGAGAAGTGATGGCGTCATTCTGGATTTACTGTTCAGCTGGGCTGTGAAACAGTTTGCACTTGTTTGTGTCTGAGAACACTTGCAGTTGTGTTATCGCTCGAACATATCAGTAACAGAGCAGTCAAGCAGCGCTCCTTAAGCTTTAATCCAAGTCTTTAACAAAAATAAAAAGCATGGTGCTAAACCCAGACCATGGGAGAGGCTAAACAAGTTTATGCCATTGTAGGCTTCAATGCTGAGCTCCCAGATATCCACAGATTGTCGCCCGTTACCCAGCCAGCATGGACAAATATCATCATTACAATGGGGCACTCATCCGGGATAGCATCATTAAAGGGTACTTGAGCTGCTGGGTTAGAGCTGCATGGCTAGTGCCACCACCTTGAACTTTTTTTTCTTTTAAAATTTTGTTTGTGTGTGGTTACCACAGACAGAAAAATTAATGGTGATTCGAACCTGGATTTTCTGCGAGACATTCTTACCACTTGGCCAGCTTCTTCTCTTTTATTAATGTTTCTTGTAATACTTTTGCCTGCTCTTGTGTGATTATATGCAAGTTTTGATATTATACTCCAGCTGTTAAAATTTGGCTTCCTGTATTGTGTGACCATTTTTGTACAGTTACTCTGGTATGTTGTTGATTAAAATGCCACAGTGCACATATTCTGTTGGTGAGTACCGTGTCTGTTCATTCATGAATCACGTCCTATTACCTGTGAGTTTCATACAAGTCAGTGCAACAGATCAAGAAATTAAAATTGAATGAATAAAAAAAAATATAACTGGGATTTTCAGTGGAAAAAAAAAGATACACATGCAGATACTAATGAATGTTTCTACAAAAGTCTTAACATAAACAACGAAATGACTAGAAAAAGGCAAGGGGTGGGTTTTCTGTAGTTCTCTGTTGGCAATCAACCAACTGTCTGCATACAAATGAGTCAAAATTGTAAAATCTATATGCACACAAAACCCAAGTTTTGGAACAATATCAAAGTCCAGTAGTGAACTAACAACCAGATCTTTCCACCAGAGTTTGTAGCCGGTGAACTTGAAGAAGAAGAAACAGTTATTTCACAATTGTTTTATAAGGGTTTCTTAGATTTGTTTCTGTTGGACTGCACATAACAAATTGCTCTTTGAGTCATTGGAGTTCAATCTTTCAAACTGCAATCCCAGTTGGCAAATGTTTTTAATTTTTAAATTTTTTTTTTTCAATGGTTGTACAAAGGCTCAATGTGTTATGAACATTTTGATCATCAGCATCAAATGTTGCAGACCTTTTAACTCTTTGAGTCCCAAGAAACGCATCATACGTTCATAGGCTACTGCCTAGAAGCCCAATGAACGCATGATGCGTCGATTTAACGTGTCTCTTGACTACCCCTTGGGCCTGTGATGCTGAACCCTCTGGGACTCAAAGAGTTAAGAAGCTGGCCTCTCATGCGGGAGACCAGGTTCAAATCCTCTGTAAGATTATGGATAATTTTTTTCCTGCCAAGGGCAAAAAATAAAATCCTTACTTGCACAGTTTGTGGCAACTTCACTGGCCATGCCACCCTAAATCCTCAGGCTGATATAATACTGTCTGTCCTCATAATTTATGATATAAAACTTGCCAGCAGGTAGGCTTATGTGTTAGCGCCAGGTAGCAAACAGATTATCCCCTCTTTGTATGTTTCTTTTGGCACATACTGGTAAAGCAGACAGTCTGGCCAGCGAAGAAAGTATTTTTTCTGAAATCTCCACTGTGATATCATCTTCTTCTGTTTTCATCCGTAGACATAACTGCTTTGTGCCATTGACAACACGATTGTGACATTTGCGCCTTTTGGCCGACCCATCTGGCTTTTGCAGGCATTTGTTGCCTGGGTTAGCCTTCCCCTGTCTTAGTTTTCCTGGCTGTGATAAATGATACCCCATGATCTCCCCTGTGATAACATGATATCCCCCATGATAACATGAGATCCCATGATATCCCCTTGATAACATGATATCCCATGATCTCCCCGTGATAACATTTCCCATGATCTCTCCCATGATAACATGATATATCATAGTCTCTCACATGATATCTCATGATATCCCCCATGATAACACGATTAAACGATCCTTACTGTAATAACATAACACGCCATGATGTCTACTGCGATTGTGGTAGATCAGCTGTAGAGGTGTCTCGCACACCAACTTGGAAATCTCAATAACATGGTCGGAATCTACCTAGTCCTTGCCTGTTTAAGTAAAACCCCATCAGAACAAGACCCTGGTCCCACCAGTTAGTATAGAGGTTAACAACTCGATGTTTAGGGATTGGATTTGAACATGGCACTTGGCAACACACCCAGCGGTTGCCCATTGTGCCAACCAACATACCCAGCAGTTGTCCAGTGTACCAACCAACACACCCAGCGGTTATCCAGTATACCAACCAACACACCCAGCGGTTGTCCAGTGTACCAACCAACACACCCAGTGGTTGTCCAGTGTACCAACCAACACACCCAGCGGTTGTCCAGTGTACCAACCAACACACCCAGCGGTTGTCCAGTGCACCAACCAACACACCTAGCGGTTGTCCAGTATACCCCATATTTTTCTGAAGACAGTTTTTATCATTTTGAAAACAACTCACACTCTTTTTCAGCGGTCAACATTTGATTCTCGCACACTGTGACACAGATCATGAATATAAACTCGATATATTCAATTATAGCAGTGCTTCTCAACATGTCTAATGCCGTCACCCTTTAATAGTTTCCCATGTTTCGACGACCCCCGAACCATAACATTTGTTTTTTATCGCCACTTCACAAAATCAATAAATATGTGTTTTCCGATGGTCTTAAGCGACATCTGTGAACTAGTCGTCGACGCCAAGATGGATCGCGACCTATAGGTTGAGAACCACTGACTTATAGTTTGTTTTTCAGGATTGCTCTATAGAACCAGATTCTAGGCTGTCTTGTAGTTTGGGATTCTAAGTTTGCTTTGGTGTTTTCGAGTTGTACACCGCTGTCTTCAAGACCCATTTAGTAGAACTACTCCACAGTGCTCCATTTTGATCCCAAAGAACCCTGTCTGAGTAGGTCTGCCCATCATGTCAACACCGTCATGTTCTAATCTGTAACAGTAACTTGGTTTTCTCCAACTCATGTTCGTGGTTCGTGTTTCTGCCTATTTACATCCATGGGATGGACATGGCTGCGCCAATTTCTGTGCAAGTTGAATAGTGTATCCGGGATTTGCCTTGTTGGTTTCCCATCCAGGATAAGACCTAAAGTCTGAGGGCTTCCGCTCAAAATGGACGCTAGGCACGGTCAATGTTGTGAGTCGTGGCAAATTTGTTTCTTCTGCCAGATGGTGGCCGTTGCATTTTTGCTCCATTTGTAGACTGAAAAGATATAATTTCGTTGCTCAGCTACTGAGTTGAGTGCATGGTGCGACCCTGTGAGCTGTGGATTTGATTTAGAATGTTGTTTTTTTACTGACCAACGTGGAGTTGTGAATTGTAGATCCGAAAATGGCACGTGGCCTGTCGTCGCAATATTGGTGGTGCCCTTATGTGATTCAAATTGATCGCGTGTGCAACTGCTAACTGTTGGTGACTTCTGTTACCGTCGACGATAAACTGCATTTCTAATGTCGGACTGTTTGTGTTAGCACTTCTGATGGCTACCGTATGCTTTTAATGCATGTGTATGCTAGTGCATATGCTGAGGCAGCAGACATATAATCTTTCCACAAGGGACTGTGATAAACATTCTGTGTGTTTTTCGTTAGCACAGGAGCAGAGCTACTATGGGGTGACTCATTTGCTTTGAAGCTGAAACTAACATTACCAACATGGCTTTGCCAGATCAGCTGCCGAGATTTCCGTGGATTACCATCTGTCGGAGTAGACAGAGAATGTTGTGTCATTCTGGGGTTATCAGTAACTAATCGACATTTGATGAATTGAGGTGGAATGAATAAAGTGGTCTGTATCCACCATTAGAGTTAAGATTTCGTCGGTTTGACTTGAGAAGTGGAAGAAACCTGGCCCATTCTCAGTAGCTTGTGGATAAAGACGAATACGGACAGGACAATGGCTTCCAGCAGTTCGGCTAGCGTGATCAGGCTTGCTCCCACAAAGAAACCCATCTGTCCTCCAAGAAAAGCTGAAAGAAAAAGAGATAAATACAAACATCGGTGCTTTATTAATATCCTACCCCAAACAGGGATATCCACAGGTCACAGGGCAGTCTTATATTTCAGGGGGTGGTAGATAGGCTGCATGCAGTTGTGGCACCTAAGCTGCATGCAGTGCGACCTAGGCTGCACTCTCTTGTGGGATATAGGTGGGTTGGGGTTAGGCCCAGTTTTAGATGTTTTGGTGTTGTTAAAAGCATCAGAAAGCTGGAAAACCCAGTCTTACCACCCTCTAAAATGTTTGGACTGTCCTATGACGTCATTTGGGGGTAGGAAATTAATAAAGCACCCAAATATATAAAAAGTAAAATAGCTTACATGCACATCTTCACAAATATTATCACAGCATCACATGATTTTAGGTCCAGCGTGCTTCTCCAGCAATTCTCCTAGTCTCCAACACGACACACAAGTTACAGCTAGAAGATCGTACAGACTGGAAATGCATAATCCAGGAACAGGATGAGCTACTGTGTTGATGATTCCTACTGTTTCTTTGTTGATAAAAACATTTGTAGAACCATTCGGTTGTATTTGTACCCGCCTGTTTCATTATCACTATCATCTTTTAGCCTTCTAGTCACAGTTGGTATTGTGTTGAAGTAAATTGGGCAAATCGAGCATGCAGTGTGGGAAACACTTGGTGTATGAAGAGGGGAAACACTTCGTGTATGGAGAGGGAAAACACTTGGTGTATGGAGAGGCAAAACACTTGGTGTATGGGGAGGGGAAACACTTAGTGTTTGGAGAGGGGACACACTTCGTGTATGGAGAGGGGAAACACTTGGTATATGGAGAGGGAAAACACTTGGTGTATGGGGAGGGGAAACACTTAGTGTATGGAGAGCGGACACACTTCGTGTATGGAGAGGGGAAACACACAGTGTATGGAGAAGGAAAACACGTTGGTTTGCCCATAAACACAGTTACACACTAGCTCGCTTCTGATTAGACGAACTACAGCCCACCTCATTTCTGATAAGTCGACTTTCACACAAGGTCCGTACTCGCACCGTGTGTTGTACATTTCACCATGCCAGAGCTTTTAACACTTCTCAAACATTTAGATACTGGGTCTAACACACAACTCCCCCTAGAGAGTAACAAAACCTGTGTCTCGGGCCGTCTCTTTCTAGCAAATAAAAACGTAAATGCAAGACAACAACAGACTGCGACACCCATAACCTCGACCACGGTAGACTAGTCCAACCAACTTATCAATAGAGTTGACCTACAACAGGTTATGTGTAAATGGGAAGACCATCGTATAAATAACCCACTTGGTGTATGGAGATTTTTTTTTTAAAGTTTAAATTCGGATTTGGAACCAAGATATTCGGGTCTAGCCAGTTCTTCAGCCCTATGTGCTTTCATATTTATTGCATCTCCAGAATCCTGTATCCACGTTCACCGAGGTACACCTCTGCCTCGTTTTCCGGTAACTGTTCCTTCCATCGCAATTCTCTCCAGGCCACCAGGACGTTTAATATGGCTAAAATACCTCAGCTTTCAGGGCCAGCATGCTGTTTATGAGCCAGTTCTTCTCGATCCTTAGATGATGCAGGATGTCATTGTTCTTTGTCTTGGTCCATGAGATTCTACAAAAAAAGTTTCTGTAATAATTTCTAAATTATCGCACCATAAATATAACAATAAGTTGTGAAAATATCTGTAAATTATCGCACCATAAATATAACATTATGTTGTGATAATATCTCTCAGTTATCTCACCATAAATATAACAATATGTTGTGATAATATCTCTCAATTATCACACCATAAATATAACAATGTGTTGTGATAATATCTCTCAATTACCTCACCATAAATATAACAATGTGTTGTGATAATATCTCTCAATTATCTCACCATAAATATAACAATATGTTGTGATAATATCTCTCAATTATCTCACCATAAATATAACATTATGTTGTGATAATATCTCTCAGTTATCTCACCATAAATATAAGAATATGTTGTGATAATATCTCTCAATTATCTCGCTATAAACATAACTATATGCTGTGATAATATCCCTAAACTATCTCACCATATATATAACTATTCTTCAAAGTTCCCGGCTAGTTAGCATCCTTCGGATAATCTCTCCAGGTTATGCCGGTGTGCTGGGAAATGCGCGGGCAGATAGACTGGCCGGCTCAGCACCGCTTGGTGGTAAACTGATGCATGACAAGGTAGATGTTGTGAAGGCCTTTGAGATCGAGTGAACAGTGCGGAGGCGCAGATGGATCATTACGGTCTGAGGAGAATGGCGCTGCAAGGAGTTACCAGGGGATCTGGTCGATGCTCAACACTCAGGGAAAGGGCGAGACGGATTTACAATCAGTTACTTGTGCCACTGGAATTTGAACTCTTCGTTTGCTACTGAAGATGAGGACGGAGCACTTATGGGAGTGCCCCGAGTGTCTCTTAATTTAACATTCAACATATGTAACTATACGTTGTGATAATATCCATAAATTACTATACCATAAATATAACTATATGTTGTGATCTCTCTAAATAATCTCACCATAACTGTAACTATATGTTGTGATGTCCCTAAAAAATCTCACCAAATATAGAGCTGTAGGTGTACTGAGGATCATGTTTTTCGTGTTTGAACATCATCGTCTCCAGGAAGACCCGAATCTCCAAGTAGTCCTCCCTGGGGAAATGATACCAAGTCGACAGGTTACTTGTTGAAACACCAGAGGGAAATCTTTACAATACATCGCAGTACAACAAACCCGTGGGGGTGCGAACAGAGGCACCGGGATCTGGAGCTCAAGCTACTCGAGCCCCCGCCTCTCCACACCCCTCATAATTTTGCAAGGAGACCAGTCAGCCCCTTGAACTATGCCTAGAAACTCTTTAATTGTATTTGTTAATCAAACATTTTTTGTTCTTTCAAATGTTTTATAATATTTATTTACCATTCATCGCAGTGTTATTATTATTATTATTATTATTATTATTATTATTATTATTATTATTATTCCCTTTAACTAGGATTTGGTCATTGGGCCACCCAGAAAATACTAGAAATATCTATGGTGGCAGAAAGGGGAGCTAGGTCTCAAGCCCCATCGCCTTCCAATATGTTTCTCTGGGACGGCGCGGCTGGGGTGTGTGTTTGTGGGGTTTTGGCATTACTGATAAGTGTAGGGATCTCACATGAGCACCAGAATCACGGATCAGGTCTGTCCTCTTGACCTTCCCCTGGTATATGGTCAAACTTGACAGGTGTTTCTAGCCTTATCTTTTCCCATCAGGTTTGCCGGTTAGCTGCATAACATGTCCTGAATTCTTGTCTGTCTACGTCTCAGTCGTCTAATTGGTGTTTTTATCACCTGCACCCCCGTCTTAAATATAACATCGTCGTGAGCCCGACGAGAAGGTATAGACGCTTTCATGTCTATCCTTTGATCTTTGATACCGATGTTTGGTGTCTGGTTATTTGGTCTATCCGTTGTCCCATCCGAGCTGCAGCCTTAGGCTTGACCACACCTGAGACTTCAGGTCTTATCCTGGATGGGAAACTAACAGGGCAAATCCTGGATACCCAATTCAACTTGTACAGAAATTATAACTGCGGCACCCGTAATGGCTACGGTAAATGGCACCCGTTGTACTCTGCTGTTCGAGTGAGAGATTATCTATCATTTAATGTATAACATAGTCGATAGTTGTCTACATTATATGTAGATATATATATAATGTAGACACACAAACCTTTAGTTATCAGAGGGTGCTATCCTGTCCCCCCCTCCCCTCCCCCCTCCCCCCAAAAAAGAAGCGCTTAGTTATCCAATGGCGCGTTTATATTAGTTGACGGGAAAACCCGTACACCTAAAGACTATGACTCAGATGCAAAATAACTGCCAACTAGATCCCTAGGTATTCCTGTGTGCAATTTGAACAATTTCTTTCATCAAATTACAAAGATTTTGAATGTCAAAATTATGACAAAATTATATAAACAATATATGTTCTTGCTATAGTTTGTAGACACGCTCGAATGTGAAACGAGTTCAACAATGTCATAATCCTCGAGTACTAAAGTTCATTTTTATCGGCGGACGATTGATTAAAAACTCCCGCTCTCGTGGTATTTTTAACGAAGGTACGAGAGTCGCACCGTGGAAGAGACTGAGGCATCAAAAGGTCATATTTCCAAAGGCTACAATGGAAACATAATTAAAGAATCCTTACAAACAACAGGGCTGGGTTTAGACTTGATGAGGTCCTAAGATATAAAGCCCTGAGGTCCCACTGTTTTAAATTACACCACCGTGTTTAAGACAACTTTAAAATATATATGTATATGTTAAAAGTCAAAAGTATTGCATATTTAGAGGGCATTGTAGGACCTACCCCAGCATTGTGTGGCTGTTGTGGTTTTTCTTGGCAAATTTACATCTAGTAGTTTGCCATTTCTTTCTGTACAGTCGGCTTCTTGATACCACTGTCAAAACCAACGCAAGGCGCAAGGCTATCAGCTGGAATCGAACCCGGAATCGAACCCGGCACCCTGGCATTGCGAAGTGCGTTCGCAAAGCCTCTGCCACAGACGCTGACGTTTCAGCCGATACCCAGATCAAACACATATACTAGCGATAGGACACCCATCTACCCGAGCTACCTGAGATCTGGCGTGCTGGTACCCACCCATCTACCCGAGCTACCTGAGATCTGGCGTACTGGTACCCACCCATCTACCCGAGCTACCTGAGATCTGGCGTACTGGTACCCACCCATCTACCCGAGCTACCTGAGATCTGGCGTACTGGTACCCACCCATCTACCCGAGCTACCTGAGATCTGGCGTACTGGTACCCACCCATCTACCCGAGCTACCTGAGATCTGGCGTACTGGTACCCACCCATCTACCTGAGATCTGGCGTGCTGGTACCCACCCATCTACCTGAGCTACCTGAGATCTGGCGTGCTGGTACCCACCCATCTACCTGAGATCTGGCGTGCTGGTGCCCACCCATCTACCTGAGATCTGGCGTGCTGGTACCCACCCATCTACCCGAGCTACCTGAGATCTGGCGTGCTGGTACCCACCCATCTACCCGAGCTACCTGAGATCTGGCGTGCTGGTACCCACCCATCTACTCAAGCTACCTGAGATCTGGCGTGCTGGTACCCACCCATCTACCCGAGCTACCTGAGATCTGGCGTGATGGTGCCCACCCATCTACCCGAGCTACCTGAGATCTGGCGTGCTGGTACCCACCCATCTACCCGAGCTACCTGAGATCAAGCGTGCTGGTACCCACCCATCTACCCGAGCTACCTGAGATCTGGCGTACTGGTACCCACCCATCTACCCGAGCTACCTGAGATCTGGCGTGCTGGTACCCACCTATCTACCCGAGCTACCTGAGATCTGGCGTGCTGGTACCCACCCATCTACCCGAGCTACCTGAGATCTGGCGTGCTGGTACCCACCTATCTACCCGAGCTACCTGAGATCTGGCGTACTGGTACCCACCCATCTACCCGAGCTACCTGAGATCTGGCGTGCTGGTACCCACCCATCTACCCGAGCTACCTGAGATCTGGCGTGCTGGTACCCACCCATCTACCCGAGCTACCTGAGATCTGGCGTACTGGTAGCGTTGGCCACCTCCCGCAGGTACTCGGCCGAGACACTGGACGGCATCTGAGAGGCTGACATGGTGGTGTCGAACAAGGTGAACGAGCAAGGACGAGGGCAGTCGCAGCTCTCAGGTTTCAGGCTTTCTGTTGATGGTTTGTTTTATAAGTAAATAGTAAATGTAGTCTAAGTATGAACTGTCTGGGTACAAGTATAGTTGAAGTATTGTCTTGGTGCAAGTATAAAGTGTGGACTGTCTGGTAAACTTTTATTTAAGGTATGGACTGTCTAGTTACAAGAATTGGTAAAGTTTGGGCTGTCTGAGTAAAAGTATAGTTTAAGTAGGGACTGTCTTGGTAGAAGTATAGGAAAAGTAGAGACTGTCTGGGTAAAAGCATAGTTAAAGCAGGATCCGTCTGGATAAAAGTATAGTTAAAGCATAGACTGTCTGGGTAAACGTATAAATAAAGTATGAACCGCCAGGACATGAACTTAGAAGGGAAAACATAATTTTCTCTCTGTGAGTGTGGCTACAGTTCTAATTTAAATTTAAAGTCAAGAGGATCGACTTCCCTGCACCGGGTTTTATCCCATATGGCTCCTTCTCTCTCTGTAGAACAACTAGCAGTCTGCAGAGCACGAACGCTGTAGCTCAGGTGACGATCCTCAGGGATCTCCGTAAAAATTGCAATCATGAACTAAAGGGCGCAGCCGTGAAACGAACACATTACCTTCAGGTGATGATAGTGGTGGTGGTTGTAACAGTGGTAGATGCAGTAGAAGTGGTGGTGGTAGTAATTAGGGATTTACCAAATATTCGCTTCGTATTCGCTTCGGGGCCGAATAGTGGACCTAATGACTATTCGGTATTCGGCCAAATAGTTGCGGTCGAACCGAATACGAATAGTAGTTACCTTACACCCGCTTCTGCATACACGGCCTTAATGCTGACAACATTGAGCGATTGGTTTTATTGAAAGCTAATGCAGCTTTCATGCATTTACTAAGGTGTCAGTGACAATATCCAAGTTTAGTTACTTGTTAAAATACTCAGGATTCTTTCATTCCTAGTTATTAGTTACCACAGACTGACTGAAGGATGCAAAAACATACAATGTTTTTAAATGTTTGAACTATTCTGTACGAATACTAAAGTATGAACTGTCTGGGTACAAGTATAGTTGAAGTTTGGGCTGTCTTGGTGCAAGTATAAAGTATGGACTTTCTGGTAAACTTTTAGTTAAGGTATGAACTGTCTGGGTACAAGTATAGTTGAAGTTTGGGCTGTCTTGGTGCAAGTATAAAGTATGGACTGTCTGGTAAACTTTTAGTTAAGGTATGAACTGTCTGGTTACAAGAATTGGTAAAGTATGAACTGTCTGGGTACAAGTATAGTTGAAGTTTGGGCTGTCTTGGTGCAAGTATAAAGTATGGACTTCATGTAAACTTTTATTAAGTATGAACTGTCTGGGTCAAGTATAATGAAGTTTGGGCGCCTTGGAGGCAAGTATAAAGTGTGGACTTTCTGGTAAACTTTTAGTTAAGGTGTGAACTCCCTGGGGGCCAGTATAGTTACAGTTTGGGCTGTCTGGGTGCAAGTATAAAGGGCCGTACTGTCTGGTAAAAATTTCAGTTAAGGTATGAACTGTCCCTTCTGCTTCAATCACAGCCTTGAGGGGATACTTGGGTGCAGTCCTGGAAGTAGAGGCGGCCGGCGTGATTCGACCACCACAGTGTCCAGTGCCGTTGGTCTATAAAATATAGGTCTAGTCCTATATGCCCTATACGCTTAAAGGCGTGGAAAAGGGTCCTTTGCGCTTTTTTTACTTACTTATGAACTGTCTGGGTACAAGAATAGGTAAAGTTTGGACTGCCTGGGTAAAAGTATAGTTAAAAGTATGGACTGTCTGGGTAAAAGTATAGTTAAAGTGGGTAGTGTTTGGGTAAATGTATAGTTTAAGTAAGGACTGTCTGGGTAAAAGTACAGTTAAAACAGGGACCGTCTGATAAAAGTATAGTTGAAGCAAAGACTGTCTGGGTAAATGTATAAATAAACCTGAATGCCAGGATATGCCAACAGAAGGGGAATGGGAGAGTGAGTATGGCTAACAAGTTCTAATTCATAAGCTGTTTAAATCGACTTCATTGCACCGGGTTTGATCCAATATGGTTCCATCAAAAACGCCGCGAACAGCACGAAGGCCGTAGCTCAAGTGACGATCCTTAGGGATCTCCGTAAAAATTGCAATCGTGAACTGAAGGGCGCAGCCGTGAAACTAAACCACGACCTTCAGGTGATGATAGTGGTGGTGGTAGTAATAGTTATACTCAACGCTTTTTTTGGTTGTGCGCAATGTACCAGAGTACCGGAGTTTTTTTTATTTTTTTAATTTTTATTTTACTGTAAAAGCTCTTTGAGGCGGGTACCAACACCTTTTTTTATT
The DNA here is from genome assembly GCA_905116865.2 of Candidula unifasciata. Lineage (NCBI taxonomy): Eukaryota > Metazoa > Mollusca > Gastropoda > Stylommatophora > Geomitridae > Candidula > Candidula unifasciata. The sequence goes on from CAJHNH020008532.1 coordinate 98,898, forward strand.
AAGCCCTATGAAAAGTACCGGCACTTTATTTTCTAAAAACAAATCCCGGTAACTATAGTAGTAGTAGTAGCAGTTGTGTCAGCAGCAGCAGTATTAGTAGTAGTGGTGGCAGCAGCAGCAGCAGCAGCAGCAGTAGCAGTAGTAGTAGTAGTAGTAGTAGTTGTTGTTGTTGTTGTTGTTGTTGTTGTTGTATTAATAATGGTGGTAGTAATAGTGGTTTATGCAGTAGAAGTGGTAGTGGTGGTAGTGGTAGTAATGGTGCTGATGGTAGTAATAGAGGTGGTGGTGGTAGTAGAGACTGATAGATATTTAAACATGCAAGAGATGTCTAACTCGAGAGAAATCAACCCCAGTCTTCAAAAGCAACAATCAGATGCACGATAGCTGAATGATTAATCTGCAGTGATAATAATAAAATCATTAATAAATCCAAATAATGTCGTAGTGTACATAAAGAGTGCAGGGACCTACCTCTGACCTTGGTAAAACAGTTGAGAAAAATGCCGACTGTACAAGTTGGAAGATTTGGGACATCTGACGATTACACACAACAATGACAATTACAGTAAGTGGCACAGTACAACCAAACTTAGCATCTCATGCAACAATACATCAATACTTTACATCACATACAGCGAACAGCAATGCTTTGATCTAGATGTAACTTTATCGATCCTTCTCTACCCTGGGGTGCAGAGGTTTGCCAGGAAGATCACCAGACTTCTCAGTCAGCAGTTGTCTTTTTGGCTTTGTTACATTCGAGTGCTTTGTCAGTCAGGGACTGTCAGATCTTGTCTTCCCAGCGAACCCTGGATCGTCCTGATGGACTAGTTCTTGGCCTCCCATGCCTGCTTCTCCCATGCCTGCCCAATTCTCTACCATTTTGCAGACATGTCCAAACCGTCAGATTCACTCGAGTCTGTAAGACCTGAGTCTCAAGATCATGAGGCACTGTCTGCTAGATGTTACTACAGCAACAGTGTTAGTGCTAACGGCAAGGACACGTAATCTGTGTCAGATATATTGTGGTTGATAACTTATTACACGTGCCTGGCTTATTGTGGTGTTCCTGTTTGGACTGATCCTCCTTTGCTCCAGTAAAATCACAATCAGCATGTGCCATGCCAGTCAGGGTTGGCGGCTATGGTTCGTCGCCTGAGGAAACCCTATGTGTGCAAGACTGACATTTATGAATGTTTCCCCTAGATTTTGGGCAAATGTGTGAGGCATTCCCGGTATCGCATTCGTCACCTATACAACAAATGAATGCATTTAGAACATTTAACTAGGATATGTAAAATGTAACAAAGCAATAGAACAAATGTGGGCTCTCCTCCGAACTTCTACCACCGCAGTGTTGCGGCATGAAATATCCGTTCGGGGCGCAGTCCAATTAAAAATTCGGACTTGTCGGAGTTCCCGCCGAGGAACAAATTGCGGCAAAACTAGGAGTACCTTACAATGTCACGAGACGCAACATTGCAGACGATAGTAGCAGACGATAAAAGCGACGTGTGACACTGTCGAGCGTGTTCTGCAGACGTAACTAGCAGACGATAAAAGTGACCATTGACAATTTCGAGACATTACAGACGATGAAAGCAATATGGCGGGTAGACCACGCGCTCCTAAGCAGATTAGCAATAGTGTTCTTCCGATTGAGGATTTAGCAGCGGTAGATGTCAGACTTGTCGGCATGCACAAAACGCGATAAAACTCACCGCCGAAAGTATCCCCGGCGCCGCTACGCGCGGCGCGGATGGGTGGCTAAACTAGGTGCCTAGAACTCACGAGCAAAGTAATTGGATGAAGTTGCAGGAGATGCGGTAGCTGCCGCTCGTGAGTCCCAGCCATCTAGTTTCGCCCCTACGCGCGGCGAGGGGATACGGTCGGCGGTGAGGCATAGTCACAGAAACAGGTACGCAAGTAACATTTCGCTGAGAGCCTGTTAGAGCATTTGTTTTGTTTTTGCGAGCCGATCCTAGATTTGCCGCGATTTGTTCGTCGGCAGAAAGGTCGACAATGGAAAGTGTCAACGGTCGCTATTATCGTCTGCTACTATCGTCTGCAGTGTTACGTCGCTTAGAATTGTCAGGTAATCAGAAACAATAAGAAACAGGTCCGCAAGTAACATATCGCTGAGACCCTAGGAGTACCTTACATTTGTTTCGTTATACGGAGCCGACATATTTTTTATTGGACTGCGTCCTGAACGGATATTTCAGGCCGCAATACTGCGGGGGTAGAAGTTCGGAGGAAAGCCCAAATGAGTATATCCAGAACTTTTGAGCTAGTGTATGTAAAATGGAGCGACATCTTCAGGACTTCAGGTGCAACCTAACAGAAATGAACACAACTTGAACTATGAACTGGAAAAAGCGCACACACGAATCTTACATCTCACCCACGCCCGCTGAGGTAAATGGTAGAAGAGAAGAAGAAGAAGTATGTAAGATATAAGAAACCAATGTAACAAATGTGTGTATCACGGGGACATTTGAACTATGGTGTGTAAGATATAGGAAACCAATGTAACAAATGTGTATATCAAGAACACTTGAACTAACAGATGTAAAAGACAATATACTTACACAATAAATGGGTGTAACAGGAACAATTGAGCGAGGCTCTGTAACTAAGGCACTGTTCTAGGCAACTGTTGTAACTGTAAAACGAAGCGTTGACCATTTTGTGACGCAGATCTTTAGTCTCGGTGACTTCACAATAGTCATCGCCATACGATCTGTAAGGCGCCGGCTGGAATGTGTACTGTCAGAAGAAAAATTTGAAACGTTTCTAGGTACGGCGTGTGAATATATGTACATGCAATACAAACAGCAACAGTCTTCTCCAATCGTGTATATAACTTTGGGCTCATCTATCTGGTAAGGTGAACGTTCCCAGACGCATGTTTGAATCTTCGTTTCGTTTCGATTGTTATTTACTAGTCGGCTGGTTGAAGTTGCCTCTTTTAACCTGATTTAAGGAGAATTTTTCAGTCTTTTTATGTGAAGATGTCGAGATGTGCTTTATGCTGTTTTGTTTTACTTTGCCTTTTCTTCCTGAAGACACCAAATATTTTTGTATCAACGTAGAAAACGTTAGCATATGTCCTGCAGCAGTTCTGAAAAGGATTTTACTGAGTTTTATACTCTTGCGTTGACTGCCGACTTTTCTTGGCATAATAGATGAAAGGGGTAAAAAATCAGAGGTCTTGGGGTGTAAGCTGAAGATGCTCCTGAATTTGGAGATCATAAAGAGTGGATGGCACCCTGACATAGTTACAGTGCGCAAATTTCTAATATAGAGATGGCAATACAAGGGAAACAATCACATACATTTCAAACACTTCGTGGGCATCCACAGAGCAAATAGCCTAGCAAAATTGATCACCCATGAAACAGCAGAAGAAAGAAGGATAGGTGGGAAGGAGGAAAGGTGAGGGGGAAGACAGAAGAGAAATGAAAAAGGTGAAAATAATTCAAAGAAACATACAATTTCTGTAATCCCTAAAGAGATTAAAAGAACCGATTTGGGTAACATATTTTTCCCCGTAACGTAACATATCCCCAATCGGCTGTCAGAGCACTTGTCAAACCAAGCATCGTGAGTAAGACAACGAATTTCTTTCGTCGTCAGGTTTCCTTTGAAGAAGAAAATATACCAGTACTCACCACAAACTGTCTTAAAAGAGGCGCCAGTACTCACCACAAACTGTCTTAAAAGAGGTGCCAGTACTCACCACAAACTGTCTTAAAAGAGGCGCCAGTACTCACCACAAACTGTCTTAAAAGAGGCGCCAGTACTCACCACAAACTGTCTTAAAAGAGGCGCCAGTACTCACCACAAACTGTCTTTAAAGAGGCGCCAGTACTCACCACAAAGTGTCTTAAAAGAGACGCCAGTACTCACCACAAAAGTGTCTTAAAAGAGGCACCAGTACTCACCACAAACTGTCTTTAAAAAGGCACCAGTACTCACCACAACATTATTCAAAAGAGACGCCATTACTCACCACAAAGTGTTTTTAAAAAGGCGCCAGTACTCACCACAAAGTGTTTTTAAAAAGGCGCCTGTACTCACCACGAAGTGTTTTTTAAAAGGCGCCTGTACTCACCACGAAGTGTTTTTAAAAAGGCGCCAGTACTCACCACAAAGTGTTTTTTAAAAATCGCCAGTACTCACCACAAAGTGTTTTGTAAAAGGCGCCAGTACTCACCACAAAGTGTTTTTTAAAAAGGCGCCTGTACTCACCACAAAGTGTTTTTTAAAAAGGCGCCAATACCCACCACAAAGTGTTTTTAAAAAGGCGCCAGTACTCACCACAAAGTGTTTTTAAAAAGGCGCCAGTACCCACCACAAAGTGTCTGTTACAGCAGTGGCGCTGACAAAAATCATGCTTCAAAAAAACTGCTGATGCCGCCCACTGTTGCTCATGGCTACCAATACTGCCACACCCCCCCCCCCCCCTTTTTCCCCAATCTGGGTTTTTATATCACGCCTTGGGGAAAATCTGTTTTTTTTTTTTTTTAAATAAATCCTTATATAAAAGTTTGTAAATGTTTTGTTTCGTAACTATAAAATGTTTACATTTTAATAATCTCATTGGCAGCCCTGCTGTTGGTCGCAGTCAGGGAAACTCTGCCGACTTATACAGCAAAATCAAGCCAAATTGGCTCAAGTTCACTGACACTGACAACAGAGTCAGGAAGAGATTCAAGGGTCGGTACAAGATCGAAAACATCGGTTACAGTGCCTTGAAGAAGGACAAGCACATACACACAAGGTTGGACAACAAGGCAACTTCTATCGTTGACATTTGCTAACTGTACCTTGATTGGGTTAATTGCTATCCGGGTTGAAGTGCCCGGATGTATGTCGACTCCATCTTTTCGAAGTCTGGGCGTGTCCGGGTGGTAGGCGATAAACATCTGGGAGAGGCAAGACAGAATCGATTCCTAGTAGTTGTAGTAGTAGTGATGGTATTTGTAATTGTGTTGGTAGTAGTGGTAGTAGTAGTAACGGTGGTGGTGGTAGTAGTAGTAGTGGTAGTGGTGGGAGTTGTAGTAGGGTATTGTAGTAGTGGTGGTGGTAGTAGTAGTAGTAGTAATAGTAGTAGTGGTGGTGGTAGTAGTAGTAATAGTAGTTATTGTTGTTGTTGTTGTTGCTGTTGTTGTAGTTGAAGTAGTAGTTTTAGTAGTAGAAATAGTACAGGTGGTGGTGGTAGTAGTGATGGTGATTATTCTAGCAATATCAAACCGAGATATAACAGATATATAGTCGTAAAATGGTAATGGTAGGATTTTACTAGCAGCCGTTTTAGTAGTACATTAGTAGTAATGATAATAGTAGAACTAGTAATGATAATAGTAGAACTAGTAATGATAATAGTAGAACTAGTAATGATAATAGTAGAACTAGTAATAATAATAGTAGAACTAGTAATAATAATAGTAGAACTAGTAATAATAATAGTAGAACTAGTAATGATAATAGTAGAACTAGTAATGATAATAGTAGAACTAGTAATGATAATAGTAGAACTAGTAATGATAATAGTAGAACTAGTAATGATAATAGTAGAACTAGTAATGATAATAGTAGAACTAGTAATGATAATAGTAGAACTTGTAATGATAATAGTAGAACTAGTAATGATAATAGTAGAACTAGTAATGATAATAGTAGAACTAGTAATGATAATAGTAGAACTAGTAATGATAATAGTAGAACTAGTAATGATAATAGTAGAACTAGTAATGATAATAGTAGAACTTGTAATGATAATAGTAGAACTAGTAATGATAATAGTAGAACTAGTAATGATAATAGTAGAACTAGTAATGATAATAGTAGAACTAGTAATGATAATAGTAGAACTAGTAATGATAATAGTAGAACTAGTAATGATAATAGTAGAACTAGTAATGATAATAGTAGAACTAGTAATGATAGTAACTGCAGTAGTACCGGTAGTATAATAATTCTAGTTATAACAGTAGCAGGCGCTGTTGGTCATTTTGTAATTCTCGCTGTAGTAGTTGCCGTGTTTTAAAAAAAAAAAGTTAGTTGCGTATCCTTTACAGGACATTGCAGAACCAACCCCAGCATCAATTCGCTGTTTTAGTTCTTGTGGGCAAATTTACATCCAGTAGTTTGCCATTGCTTTCTGGACAGTCGGCTTCTTGATACAACTGTCGAAACAGACGCAAGGCTCAAGGCCGGCAGTTTGCATCGAGCCCGGCACCCCCGCACTACAAAGAGCGTTCGCAACTCGTAAGCGACAGACACTGACAGTGGTGGTGTTATTAGAGCTTAATGTAACACAGTAAACTTCAATTAAAACGATCGTTCGTTAAAAAAAAAAAAAAAAAAGCATGAATATACAATCTTGACAATTGTCAGCGGGCTACTTTTGGATGGAGGTGACAGATTATTTTTAAATAACATAGATATTACGATACATTTATGTACTTTTTTACGCTTATACTGAAGTTTATATTGATCGTTTTGTAAAATTAAATACATTAGGTATGTATTATTCACTTTTAAAGATTTTATTTTAACGTTCGTCTCAAGCCCGCAGTGAAATCACGTGACTGTACATTTGTTTAAAGACATTTCTGTTTTCGATTTATTTATTCGATTATCAGTCACAGCTTTGGCACGGTGGGTGGCGGGTTAATCAAAATGTTACTGTAGTGGCAATAAAGACAGTCAGTGGTGTTGCCCAAGAAAAGATGCACTTGTGACACTTACTCGTATCCCCGCAGTCAAATCACGAAATATAAAATACTTGTCCTGATTGAGGCGGGCATAAACTCGAAGTCCGGACTCTCGCCCGTCCTGGGTGGCCACTCTTGGTCCGTTTTTGAAGATGTATTCCGGACCGTTGAACGTGAAGCAGCGACCCATCGAAGTCTCGATCACCTGTGTACAGACACAGGTGAGATGAACCAATGAAATGAACCTACCACATGTATACAGTGGACTTAATACACGTATACTATGGACCTAACACCGGTGAAACGTATGAAACATATGAAATAACATATATTTTTGACAGGAACAAACACAGATATCCATCTATAGATCTGAAACCATAATCCGCATCAAAGCATCTTTCTATCGGCGTGTACACACTTCTTTTAGAGGTCATTTAATGTTTGGAAACATTTAAAGAAGAGGGGTACAACTCGATCGTCATGCTACATATAAAAATGTTTTCCTTTATAGATATGAATGAAACGAAAACTGGTGAACCAGACCACGTGGTTTTTGTCGAGAAAGACTCCGACCAAAACGTCAAATGTGTGTGTTTACGTTGTGCCGCCATTCCTACCCCCGCCACCCCACTCCCCTTTTTCCCGTTGAGATGCTCAATGACATACAGTGGAATATTATCCAGATGAAAGCAGTGATTGGCAACGATATTTTTACTTAGCCTACATGAATCAGCCAAGGAAATAGCATGATGGAAGTCACAAACTGCCGTTAGCCACAAACCACAACTGATTTGTCTCACAGCGTCACAAAGTTTTCGAATGGCGTCCAGCCAGACTTCTTATTTTGTTAATATCTGCCTGTTATTGTTGGGCGCACAGTTAAACAGATAATAGGTAGCCAAGCTAGGGCAAGCTCAGTTGTTTGGTATGCTGTGATTTTTGTGATGTTTTCGGTTGCCAGTGACTCCTTCGATCTTTATTTGTTTTCCTAGGCTTCACTCTGCTCCCGGTGTGTAGAACTCTTTGACAGTCCTGTGGTAGAAAATCGTAATGGACCAGCCAAGGATTCGCAGAAAACATGTCTTTGACCTTGCTGCACTCTTGTCTGGCTGTTTATGATCTATCTATCTCTATCTTCTTTTATCAAACCAGGACATAACACAAGCGATAAGCACCCCATGACACAAAGTGCCACCATGTGGATGAGGATCACCGCGTTCAGCCATTAGACCATATTTATGACCGGGCTATATTGCGGTCCCTTGCAAGAGCCAGAGTAGGGCTTCAAATAACGAAAAATTGCATCCCTCAAGGGGGTGCAAAAATCTATGATCTCAGAAAACAAATGTCTTTGTGTGACGACTCTCGGTTTCGTTTGTGGTGATCTGATTATCTATACAGATGGTTCGGCGGTGAGAGGAAAGAGAAGTGCCTGGGAGTTCGTAGCGAAAGCCAATGGAAAATCTTTAGTGCAAGACAGTCTAGCATACGACACCACAACGTCTAGCATGAGAATGGAGGTGGAGGTGGTAACTGCAGTTCTCCGGTGGCTAGATAACAAAATGCATACACATGTCGTAATAGTAACAGACTCTGAAAGCATGCTGAGAAAAGTAAAGACAGGGATGCTTCGAGCAGAGTGGCAAGCTTAACTGGGAAGGTCATGCCGGCGTGTTGGGTAATGAACAGGCAGACAGATTGGCTGGATCTGCACTACTAAGTGGTGAACTGATGCATGACAGGGTTGATATTGTCAAGGCGCTTTGGGAACAAGTAACGGAATCAGTAGAGATGCGAGATTATTATGGCCTGGAGAGAATAAGACACCTGAGTGTAACCAGAGGCTTTGGCCGACTCGGTACACTCAGAGGAAAGGCGAGACGGACCTATAACCAGATAGTGGCCGGTACCATCAGTATTGGAACTCTGCGTTGGTTGCTGAAGATGAGGACGGAGCACGCATGGGAATAACCCGATTCTTGACTTAACTAACTAACTATTTACGAAAGAGGACCTGACAAAAGGTCAATTTTATCAAACAAACTCGTCTGCCGGTGTGAAACATGCAAGATATAACGAGTAGAAGCAGTAGGAGGAGTAATTACATAACAATAGAGTATAACTTTAGAAGGAAGGTAGACAACAGAGTATAACTTTAGAAGGATGGCAGACAACAGAGTATATCTTTAGAAGGAAGGTAGACAACAGATTATTACTTTAAAAGGAAGGTAGACAACAGAGTATAACTTTAAAAGGAAGGTAGATAACAGAGTATAACTTTAGAAGGATGGCAGACAACAGAGTATAACTTTAGAAGGAAGGTAGACAACAGATTATTACTTTAACAGAAAGGTAGACAACAGAGTATAACTTTGGAAGGAAGGTAGACAACAGAGTATAACTTTAAAAGGAAGGTAGACAACAAAGTATAACTTTCGAAGGAAGGTAGACAACAGAGTATAACTTTAGAAGGAAGGTAGACAATATTTGGACATGAAGGACTAACCTCAAATGCGTCTGATATGTTGATGTCTTTCCTCTCGTACTGGGCCCGCAAGAACAGGTCCTCGGCCGTGTAGACATACTTGTATTGTAGGTCCAGGATGTCCGTGGCCATCAGAGCTTCCATCTCAGGGCTGTGGACAGTCAGAAGGACAGCTCTGTAGCTAGACCCTAAATGTCCAAACTTGCATTGCACAAACACACAAAAAATAACAACAACAACACGGATAAAGCTAGCTCCAAGTTTTCCCTCCGGCACACCTAGAAACCTACCGACTGAATTATTGACCTTTATATTTGAATATTTATCTTAGTTCTCTCCAAATTGGTTCTGTGGCCACATTGCGGGGGGGGTGAGGATGGGGGGGGGGTGGAGAGATGAGGCCCACTTCCTCCAACAGGCATGACGAGGAAGGGAACTAATTAGAGATGATTCCTTCGAATTCGCAGTACATCCACCTGGCAGCCAGCAACCAACCTGAGCTGTATCTATAATATTAAAACGGATTGCACGCAAAACTTTAGTATTGGAACAAGATCTAAATGTAGAAGTGGACGAACAACCAGAGCTTTCTGTCGGATTTTACAGCTAGTGAACGCGAAGAATAAAACGAAGAAGAAGAAAAAGAAGAAGAAAAGAAGAAGAAGAAGAAGAAGAAGAAGAAGAAGAAGAAGAAGAAGAAGAAGAAGAAGAAGAAGAAGAAGAAGAAGAAGAAGAAGAAGAAGAAGAAGAAGAAGAAGAAGAAGAAGAAGAAGAAGAAGAAGAAGAAAAACTCCTAGAAAAAGCCTATAGACTATGCTATAAGATAAACATGTTATAGCATACAAACATAAATAAACAGCTCCGAGCTCCCAAGCATAGATAGACACATATATAACGTTTGTTGGCCAACATACATACACATATATAAACATCTGACAGCCTACAGACTTACCGATAACGTTTGATAGCCCACAGACACACACACACAGATAACATAACGCCTAATGTTTTTAATTGAGAATTGACATCACATCACTCGGATATTCCCATAAACGCTCCAACACTATCTTCAGTAGTAAGCGCAAAGTTCCAGTTTTGATGGTTCCAGTAACAATCTGATCGCCTATCCGTTTCGCGTTTCACCTGAGTGTTGATCATCGGTCAGATCCCTTATTCATTGCTTGCAGCAACATTCACCTCAGACCGTGATGATCTATCTGTGCTTCCGCACTGTTCACTCGTCCCAGTGGCCCTTACATCTAGCTTGCCTTGCATCGATTTCCCGCCAAGTAGTGCAGAACCAATCAGTCTATAAGAACACGTCTGATAAGCATGAAGACAACACATACAGTATACAAACATCTGAAAGAGTTCATACATACTCACTCTGAGTTGTTGACCTGGAAGGCGCTAGATTTCAGGTCTGAGACACTAGCTGCCAACTTAAAAATAGCTGTGTCGCTTCTGGCGTCCACATTCTTGAAGGGACAAGTGTTGCACAAGGTGACGGAGGGGAAAGTGGCCCATTCAGTGATCTTCACGTCGGTCGTTGTCACCGTGTTGTACTGGTAGTACTCAATTAACAACATGGCCACGGTATACAGCAGAGCCCCGGTCATTCCAAGAACCGACAGCAACCATATCAGTCTGGAGACAATCAGTAAATGTTTGTTTTCATTAAAGTCTACAGAAACGCGACAAATAAAAAAACTCGAAAAACATTTCGCTCGAAGCTCCACAGAACCAGCCCAATAATGTGCACAGGAAGTTTACAAATTTGACAATCTGATAAAGGACTTAGATAAGTAGACGATACGATAAGTCAAAAACCAACTTTACGTCTCCTCCCGACACTTCAAAGAGGTACAAGGTACCTGAGAAGAAGAAGAAGAA
>CAJHNH020008532.1:112500-127500 GCA_905116865.2 Candidula unifasciata
TTTACAAACGTTGTAAGCAATTCAATAGTCAAAAACAGGTATATATATATATGAAATAGCAATAATATCTTTAGGTGACATGTGTTTTTCACCATCAGTCAGCACTAGAAATGGATGTGCCGGAGTGTCAACACCTTCGGGTGGATATACCCTGAGCCATGGTTGGGCTGTGGTCTGAACACAACAGCGTCCCCATCTGATTCCCACTATTACTACTAACACTAAATCCTGCATCAGTATCAACAGAATTAGTGTCATCACTTGATTCAAATGTTTTATCAACATCAAGTTTAGGGGCAGAAACATACGAGTCAGACGTACTTTTAGCGGTTCAGGTCACTATCTAAAAAATTCAACAACAATTTTCACTTCGATACCAAACACTCGAAAGTCGCCATGTGTAAAGCTGATACCGCAGTTAATATAAATGAATCACTTTCAGTGTTTCAAAGTAGGAGATTTCTTAGCGGTTCGAGGCGAAACACGATCGGGCCGATCATCGGCCGTTCCGTGTTTTTGGCTAGACATCCGCCGGCCGATAATCGGCCCGTCCGTGCTAAGAGGGTTAAGGATCCTCGCCTGTGCAACGGAGTTCGTGCACTGTGCAGAGATTCTTCAGACTTAGACTTGAGTTAGAAGTTAAACGGAGTGCTTATGGGTTACACCCGTGTGCCATGATGTTAATCTGTTAAAAAAACATAAACATAAGGTCACACTAGGAGAATATGAGTTCCATGGTCATCATCATCATTATCATTATTTTCATTATCATTTTCGTCATCACCACCATAATCATCACTATTATATACTGTCACTGTCACTGTCACTGTCATGTCATTTTTCATTACTGCCAGTATCTACGACTTTTTTTCGTGTGTGATTTGAGAGCGGGGGAGGGGGGGGGCGCTGGTCTGTGAGCCTGAGGATTTAGGGCCGCCTGGTTAGGGTCACAATTAGGGTTTTAGACAATGGTTACCGTCTCTGAGAACATCTAGTCTGACAGGAATCGCTTAATTGTTGTGCCAGGACTCTCTAGTGGAAAAAGTAAGAAACGAGCAGATTGGCTTGCTGACAGAGCCATGGTAGGAACAGAAGAAGCAATGGACCAGATGTTCTCAGCACTCTCATGAAACTAGGACGAGCAGATGATCCATGAGATGGCTGTGAATCGCCAAGTAGTTGACAAGACTACAAGAACTTCATGTTACCAGACACGAACACTGTACAGGTAGCCAAAGAAGAATAGTAAACCAACGCAGTACGGAGGAATATAAGGAAGTTAGGATCCGAGGGCTTATGGATTTGTCCGATGTGCGATGAGGATGGTCAGTGGCTAACTAACTAACTAACTAACTAACTAACTAACTAACTAACTAACTAACTAACTAACTAACTAACTAACTAACTAACTAACTAACTAACTAACTAACTAACTAACTAACTAACTAACTAACTAACTAACTACCTAACTAACTAACTGACTGACTGACTGACTGACTGACTGACTGACTGACTGACTGACTAACTAACTAGCTAACTAACTATCTAGCTAGCTAACTAACTAACCAACTAACTAACTAACTAACTAACTAACTAACTAACCAACCAACCTACCAACCAACTAAATAACTAGCTAACTAACTAACTAACTAACTAACTAACTAACTAACTAACTAACTAACTAACTATCTAGCTAACTAGCTAGCTAGCTAACTAACTAACTAACTAGCCAACTAACTAACTAACTAACTAACTAACTAACTAACTAACTAACTAGCTAGCTAGCTAGCTATCTAGCTAACTAGCAAGCTAACTAACTAACTAACTAACTAACTAGCTAGCTAACTAACTAACTAACTAACTAACTAACTAACTAACTAACTAACTAACTAACTAACTAACTAACTAACTAACTAACTAATAATTATCTAGCTAACTAACTAACTAACTAACTAACTAGCTAGCTAACTAACTAATTATCTAGCTAACTAACTAACTATCTAACTAACTAACTAACTAACTAACTAACTAGCTAGCTAGCTAGCTAACTAACTAACTAACTAACTAACTAACTAACTAACTAACTATCTAACTAACTAACTAACTAACTAACTAACTAACTAACTAACTAACTAACTAACTAACTATCTAACTAACTAACTAACTAACTAACTAACTATCTAACTAACTAACTAACTAACTAACTAACTAACTAACTAACTAACTAACTAAACTAAACTAAACTAAACTAACTAAACAACTAATTAACTAACTTGTTACAATACTAATCTAATGCGACATCTGCTGCTGTTTCAAGACTGGACAATCTGACATACGAGCCGTGATTCGTTGAACACTTCTGCATTCTTGTGAGCAGCTTGGACAGTTACATTAATTAAATTACAAATATTTCTAATGGCAAAATGATGACATAATGAGGTTTCTGTCAGTAGCTATGCGTTTCTTCACTTCTTTTTCGCGTTCATCGAATGGCCTGTTGTAAGACGGGCCTGCGTGCCCACTCTGTAATCCTTTAGAAGAAATAAAGTTCGTTCGTTCACCGGCTATAGACTCTCGCAGAAGGTTCTGGGTGTTCGTCCACCACGAGACTTTAGTCTTGTTCGTATCTAAATGTTGGGTGCACATACGTTTGACAGATTTAGCTGATTTGTGTGTAAACCTGGTTCCTTGCGTCTCAGACAGATGTAATCTGACTTCGAAGTTTGCCCATATTAGTCGACTCCTACGACATGTTTCTTGTGGAGGCAGTGGGTCTATTCTTGTTTTTCCCACTATGGGACCTTGGTACCCAGACAGGGAACCCTTAACTACAAAACCAGACTCCCTGAGAGACTCCAAGGATCTCCCACTATACAGCAATTGAATCCACAAGATTCAACAATTGACTCTCCAAGATACCCCAGTGATCTCTTTCACAACACTTGACACTATGAGAGACCCTGGGTATCTCCCACAGTATAACATTTGACTCCAATAGATACCACATACATATCTCCCACAGTATAACATTTGACTCCAATAGATACCACATACATATCTCCCACAGTATAACATTTGACTCCAATAGATATCACATACATATCTCCCACAGTATAACATTTGACTCCAATAGATACCACATACATATCTCCCACAGTATAACATTTGACTCCAATAGATACCACATACATATCTCCCACAGTATAACATTTGACTCCAATAGATACCACATACATATCTCCCACAGTATAATATTTGACTCCAATAGATACCACATACATATCTCCCACAGTATAATATTTGACTCCAATAGATACCACATACATATCTCCCACAGTATAATATTTGACTCCAATAGATACCACATACATATCTCCCACAGTATAACATTTGACTCCAATAGATACCACATACATATCTCCTACAATATCACATTTGACCCCCCCCCCCCCCCTTTTCCCCCATGATACCACAGTGATTTCTGTCAGCATTCAACACTTTAATCCCAAAATACCCCAGGGATATCTCTCACAACACAACATTTTACTGCCCATAATACCACAGTCCTATCTCCCACAATGTAACACTTGACTTTTTAAAAGGCCACAGGGATCTTCCACAATACAACATTTAACTCCCAAAATACCATAGGGATCTCCTACACTATATTTCACTCCGAAAAATAAAACGGAGCTCCCACAATGCAATTTTTCACTCCAAAAAAAAAAAAAAAATACCGCAGGGAACTCTTACAATACAACATTTCACTCCCCAAAATATCACAGAGATCTCAAACAATACAGCATTTGAATGCACACGAGGAATCTCATACAACACGACACGACTCCCCAAGAGATCCCAGAGACCTGTTTTCCCAGTAAAAAACAGCACAACGTGAACGAATGACTGTCTACAATCTCTCTTTCTGCCGTCTCTCACCTCTTCTCTCTGTTGTCTGTAATCTCTCTTTCTACCGACTCTCATCTCATCTCTCTACTGTCTGTAATTTCTCTTTTTACCGTCTCTATTCTCATCTCTCTACTGTCTGTAATTTCTCTTTCTACCGTCTCTCACCTCTTCTCTCTACTGTCTGTAATTTCTCTTTCTACTGTCTCTCACCTCTTCTCTCTACTGTCTGTAATCTCTCTTTCAACCGTCTCTCTTCTCATCTCTCTACTGTCTGCAATCTCTCTTTCTACCGCCTCTCTTCTCATCTCTCTACTGTCTGTAATCTCTCTTTCTACCGTCTCTCTTCTCATCTCTCTGCTGTCTGTAATGTCTCTTTCTGCCGTCTCTCACCTCTTCTCTATAATGTCTGTAATTTCTCTTTCTGTCGTCTCTCACCTCTTCTCTCTGCTGATTGTAATCTTTCTTTCCACTATATCTACCCATTTCTCTCTATTGTCTATTATCTCCATTTTTACTGTCTCTCAGCTCTTCTCTCTACTGTCTGTAATCTCTCTTTCTGTCTCTCCCCTTTTCTCTCTACTATCTGTAATCTCTCTTTCTGGCGTCTCTCCCCTCTTCTCTCTACTGTCTATAATCTCTCTTTCTGCCGTCTCTCCCCTCTTATCTCTACCTGTAATCTATCTGTTTGGCGTCTCTCCCCTCTTCTCTCTACTGTCTACAATCTCTCTTTCTGCCGTCTCTCACCTCTTCTCTCTGTTGTCTGTAATCTCTCTTTCTATCGTCTCTCTTCTCATCTCTCTACTGTCAATAATCTCTCTTTCTACCGTCTCTCTTCTCATCTCTCTACTGTCTATAATCTCTCTTTCTGCCGTCTCTCCCCTCTTATCTCTACCTGTAATCTATCTGTTTGGCGTCTCTCCCCTCTTCTCTCTACTGTCTACAATCTCTCTTTCTGCCGTCTCTCACCTCTTCTCTCTGTTGTCTGTAATCTCTCTTTCTACCGTCTCTCTTCTCATCTCTCTACTGTCAATAATCTCTCTTTCTACCGTCTCTCTTCTCATCTCTCTACTGTCTATAATCTCTCTTTCTGCCGTCTCTCCCCTCTTATCTCTATCTGTAATCTATCTGTTTGGCGTCTCTCCCCTCTTCTCTCTACTGTCTACAATCTCTCTTTCTGCCGTCTCTCACCTCTTCTCTCTGTTGTCTGTAATCTCTCTTTCTACCTTCTCTCTTCTCATCTCTCTACTGTCAATAATCTCTCTTTCTACCGTCTCTTTTCTCATCTCTCTACTGTCTATAATCTCTCTTTCTCTCCCCTCTCTCTACCCCTCTTTTTCTCTACCTGTAATCTATCTTTTTGACGTCTCTCTCTCCCATCTTTTCTCTACTGTCTCTTCTACAATCTCTGTCTCTTCTGCCGTCTCTCTTCTCATCTCTCTCCTCTCTCTGCCGTCTCTCCCCTCTTATCTCTACCTGTAATCTATCTGTCTGGCATCTCTTCTCTGTACTATCTCTCGCCTCATTTCTTCTCTGTACTATCTCCCGACTCGTCTCTTCTCTGTACTATCTCCCGCCTCATCTCTCACCCTAATGACATTTAATCTCCCAACTGATCTAGAATTTTTCCCGGCGTCCGTGGCTAAGGCGTTGCGAGTCCGACTCGTAAGCCAGCATACCGCGATCGAAACCCACTGCAGGCTGCGTGGATTTTTGTCGTGGTATGGGACGTCGCAGGTCGACCCAGCCTAAAATGGGTACCAGGATGGGCTGTCCTGGGAAAGTAAAGACAGCCGGCGTAAAGCTGACCACATTACCACAGACTGCTGATGGTCTGAAAAATATGGGACGCTCTGCCCATATGCCCGATGCGCCGAAAGGCGTAAAAAGGGATCTTTACTTTACTTTTACATTGAAACGACTTCTTGCCTCCGTTGCCATTCAAATGTTCTTTCGCTTGTCTGTCTTCTCTCTCTCTCTCTCTCTCTCTCTCTCTCTCTCTCTATATATATATATATATATATATATATATATATATATATATATATATATATATATATATATATATATATATCTCTCTCTCTCTCTCTCTCTCTCTCTCTCTCTCTCTCTCTCTCTGTTGCCCCGCTTGTCGCTAAGAGTTTATACATAATATATGTTTACTGGTAAACATTGTGAATGTATACTCACGTTTGACATTCAGGAATCTTGCGTCGAAATTGGTCGACCTGTTCCTCTTGGTTATCATCGGCGTATCGGAAGTCGTTGTTTGTGTAGTGGAACTGAGTGGCCCAGACATGGGCGCTCTTGAACGGGTCCATGTAGTCCCCGAGGGACCGGCGGTTTCGGCTTGACTTTGTCATTGCTCCGTCGCCTACGCCAGGCCTCTTGTGTGTTTTGGTCATTGCATTGTTAGAGTGACTTCTCTTATTTCGTATTTACATCTTTGATATAACTTCATATTTCCTACTAAATTATCAAAGGTTTATAGTTGCCAATAATGACATAATTAAAGTATAGTGGCCCCCACGAAGAGATTAGAACGGAGCATCTACGGGTATGCCCAGTGTGCCATGATATCGATTCTTAAATCAGTAATCAGAAACACCGAAATGCAAACAAATGAACGTTAAGTGATGATAATTCCTTTGCCTAGCTTCCGTGAGACTCGGTGAAAACCCGAGAATAAAACACCCGATGAGCTAAAGTTTCTGACATATAGTCGTCCATATGATCACATATACACATTCGGATAATACAGTTTGTCTGACAAGGACATGTAAATATGAGTGGATTGACATCATTGAACCAGATGTTACTCCAAATAGCTCAGACTGGCTTCACAAAGCCGTTGGTCGCTAAGGAGAGCGCTGCAAAAAGCACGAACTCTGTAGCTCTGGCAGCGACCTACAGGAATCTGCGACACACCTGCACCAACGAACTAAAAGGCGAATTCCGAAATCAGTTCCATAATTTCAGAGCACCATGTAATCTGCTTAAACACGTCGCCACAATTCTCTGCAGTTTGTCGAAAACCCGCTCTTGTAACAAGCAGATGTAATTCCTGCAAGGTTCACACAGAATACAACATCAACTATATCATTGACGTTGGTAAATTATACATGAAACAACGGAATGGTTTATATCACGACATTTATAAAATGTCCATGGAGCACAGCGTAAATGACATCACAGAGGTTCATCAAATATAAATTACAGCGATTAACAAGCGATGTGTATGTGAAATGAAATTAATTTCTACGACTGCTTAGGCTGTTGCGGGAAAAACTGAAATACAAAGACGGGAATTTTTAATGAAACAGTTTTTGTGAATAGATTGGTATTGACCAGTTGTGTGACGCGTTAGCAGGGCAAGCCGGCAACTGGGAGTGGTCGACAAATACGTGCGGTATCTGTCGTTGATGGGTCTGTGCCAGGGCAAGTGAAGCTGTGCAGGCCAAACTAGGTTCATATTATAGGTTTCAATTTGAAATAAATACAGGGATACTATTTCAATTAGGGAAATGAAATGTCACCATTTAAAAAATGTATTATATTTAGCTCCGAATTGAGACGAAGTAATTTATTAGAGTGGTAGCAGTGGAACTGCAATAGAAGGTGATATTGTTTGCTTTCTAAAGGAATCATTATTAAACCATTTGTGCCGTTGCACATCACATTGGGCTCGTACTGTATTCTTCAGTTTGATTCTATCCTGTGCGATTATTCAAATATCACAGATTGAATCCAATCCAGCACTTTTGGTCTTTCTCATCAACGTTCGTCTTAGGGCTTTCTAAAAGAAAAGATCTTGAAAGTTCAAAACATTTGTTCTCTTCTTTGTGAATCTGAAAATGATTTACACAGACTTGACTGCAGAATTGATTGCGTCGCATAATTAGCTGTAACCGGTGACATAATACTAGGGCTGTACCCAATATTTGCTTCGTATTCGCTTCGGGGCCGAATAGTGGACTTATTGACTATTCAGCATTCGGCCGAATAGTTGGTCCAGTTATTCGTATTCGGCCGAATAGTGAAAATCACTATTCGGTACAGCCCTACATAATACTATGGAATTCAGATAAACTCAAACAAAACAACGAGTTCCTCTAGTCTAAAACATATTTGACAGTAGAGTCTTTCTACATAATCATGTCATGGCAGGTTTCAATCTAATTTGTCTTTCAAATATAGCATCAAATCAGGACCTGATTACGCCACTCCCCCCCCCCCCCCCAGCACTTAAGATGTGTGTCCCCTACGAGAGCCGTCTTAACAGCTTTATGGGTCCTAGGCAAACCAGTGTGCTGGGGCCCTACAATAGCCACTCATGGGAATGAAATGTATAATATGGTCACGCGACATACACAGACAGACAGACAGACAGACAGGCTCATGTGTTCAGGCGGCACTGATGTGCCCCCATACATGTTATTGAAAATATAAACAATAATAAAACATAAATTAAAATTGAATTTATCAAAATTAAACAAAGCTTATAGAAAGATGAAAAATAGTGTCTATTTTTGTATATTTTCCCTTTTTTAAATATTTGAAAATGTGTCTCATACTTTATTTCATTGCAAAGTCTTTGATCTGATCTCAGACTAATTTTATGTAACACCCTCTTTGTGTGCATTGTTGTTCTGGTGGGATTTTAAAAATATACGAAGCAAATAAACGCCTGATTCCAAGACCACTGAAAACTTATCTAATGCTCCCTTTCTTTAGGATGCCATAAGCACGTGTTAATTAAGTATTAAACTTAGTCGTAAATCTTTTACAAAAGTCAAGTCGTGCATCTATAGGCTGGTTGTTTCAGTAGCTGAAATGTTGTAGAAAGATTATCAGAATACAACAAACCAAGAAGACAAGAAACAGTGTCATCATAAAACATGAAACATGAAAACACTATGTAAGATTGGCTAGAACACAGAATTCTTTTCCCGAAACGGAAATATTTTTGCCATATCAAGCGCCACGGTATAGTAGCGGGGGACATGGTACTGGATAAGAGGTGTAGGGGCCGACCAGCACGAAGATGGACACAGGACCTACGAGAAATCTGGGCTAAAAAAAGAGTAGACGAGGCGACCTGCGTGATGTTGACAATGTCTCCCGCCGACTGCCCCTTGTGATACCACACACAGCGCTATATGGCCAGGGAGTCGCCCTGGTGTTGCGGCCTGACGCTCGCCTGTGGACCTGAAGGTTGTGGGTTCAAAAATGACCTAAGCTTCCAGTTCGATCCAGCCTTAAATGGGGACCAGGTAAAGTTCCGGGAAGTAAAGGCGGCCGGCGTGATGCTGACCTCATCACCCACGAAGTGCCGATGGGTTTGTAGATTAAAGATCTAGCCCTATATGCCTAATATGCCTGAAGGAGTGGATAAGGGTTTTTGACTATATGCCCTGTATGCCCCAAGGCGTAGAAAAGAGTCCTTCACAGCGCCCGTACCAGTGTCTAAATCAATACAAAGTTGTCAGCTACCAAATGGCCGGAGACTGACTTCGATCTCCGCTATGTGAAACTAAAACACGCTAAACACAAGATCTTTATCAGTGACGTATCCGGAGTCCAGATGGCGGACCCAGGTTTATCTTCAATTGATTGGCTGTGTAAGGTGACTGCAACCTTCTTCTGTTTGTTTTTTCCCCACCCGAATATGCTCTTGTTGTGCATCTCTTTGTTCTATCTCTGCAGACTGAATGAAGTCTGTATTGAACAATTTCGAATACTAACAATAAACGTTTGTTGCTAACTAATTCTGGATAAACATGGCTCCGGAAGAAAATGGACCCAGGTCATTGAATACTCGTTGTAAATGAACAGATAAATTAAACAAACACACAATGTCATTGTCGGCACTAATAGAAAGATTTAGAAAGACAAAAGGACACACTAGACAACATAAAAATCGAAAGCTATGGTTACAGTGCCGGGAACCGAATTTGTCACCTCCAGTCGACGAATGCGCCTCTCTATGGAAACATGTATACTTAGCACATGCTCAACTAGGCATCTCTAAAAGAAGAAGTTGCTCTCTTAATCCATGTATATCGTACAACTTGAATACTACAACTATAGAATAAGGACAGATTTAGTCTCCAGAAATTGAAGTGGCACCACAAGTTACAGAAATTTGTGTTAACCAAGCATAGGTCGAATAACAAACACAGCAAAACATAAACACACTAGGCCGTAATGCCGTGTCTACAACCAACACCGAAGAAAGAGATTGGACTGTTCGAAAATACACACGTCAGGGGGAAATCAGGGGGTGTAGAGTTGTTTTAATAAACAGTGATGGAAGTAATTTGCTAACACAGGGGTCTCCCATCTGTTTCAAACCCCCCCCCCCCCCCCCCCCCCTGAATATATGGCATGACCCCGAGCTCCCTTGATGAGTATATAGCAAGACCCTCACGCCCCCACCCTACATCCCCACCCCCAACATAACAAAACGTCATTTAAAAGAATTAGGATAATAGATCCGCAATAAGCGAAACAGAAAGTATGAAGAGCTGTCTTGTCAGAATATGTTCTTCTTAATACTGCATAAGATCGAAGGCAAGATTGTCAAGAACTTTTATACTCTGGTGTGCGTCAGAGTTGTGTACTGTCGCCACTTCTTTTTATAACATACATGGATACTTTTTGTAAGGAAACGAACTTAAATCATGAAGAAGATATTACAGAATTACTATTCGCCGACGACCAGGTACTCATAACAGAAAGTAAGGAATGCCCACGGAACCACCTAAATCAAATTAATTACAAATGGGGTGAATATAATACGAGAATAAGCACTACGAAGACAGAGACAGTGGTTAAAGGAAGGCAGAAAGACAATTCAGAAATAAATTTAAAAAAAAAAACGCCTTCAGACAAACAGAGAAATTCAAGCATCTGGGAGCAATTTTCACATCCGATGGAAAACTGGACAGAGAAATTAGCTCGATGTGCCAAAGTTAATGGGATAACTATCTCCCCTGGCGACAGCAGGTACCCTCGAGTACTACAGTTAATCTGATCAGAACCATTTGTTTTTTGTCTTTGCTTTTGCCAACACAATGCTATCAGTGCCAAACATGGACACTTACATCCTCTAATGAAGGTAAAATTGTGACAACAGAGATGAATTGCCTTAGAAGAGCTGCAGGGGTTTCAAGGAAAGACATAATACAAAATCACGAAATCAGACGAATTCTAGGAATAAAGCCAGTCATCAAAGAATAACATATAAAGTTGTTTGTACACCTAACAAGAATCCCTTGGTACTATCTACCACAGCGAATATGGAGTGATGGCATTAGGAACAACCTTACAGAAATAAGCACCATTCTTAATAGTGTTCTTGACAGAGCTCATCAAAAAACGTTACATCTTCCTCCGACACTTTACTGGGGTACAAGGTAGAAGAGAAGAAGAAGAAGAATAAGAAGAAGAAGAAGAAGAAGAAGAAGAAGAAGAAGAAGAATATGTTATTCATCTTAGATTAAATAGCGTGGTATCATATTAATTAGATGTTAACGGTAAATGTACAAACTCTTCATGAAAACAAAAAATGTCCTAGTTGTGTTATTTAATTAGTAAGCTTTAAAACATTATATTTATAATTGAACTAAACCAAAATGTCAGTATAACGAATTACTGCTAGTTCAGATGAATTCACTTTCAGAATTGCTTGACGCCCCCAAGAACCCCTCCCCCCCCCCCCCCCCCCCACCCCCGAAGGTTGGATTCCACTGTGCTAACTGATGAAAACTGTTATTACTGCCTCTTTCTATCACTAATAGAACGGTGTAGTATGGAAGGAGGGATATATGGAGTTAAAGTAATGGTACTAAAAGAGTTAGTGACTATCACACTGATCGAATTATTTCGTAGAAAATGCTCTGGTATTTATTTTATGCCTCCGAGTTTCTTTCAGGCAGACTGTGATGAGAGCGACGTTCTGCAAAAGACCTACTACAGGATGATGATGATGGGTCGATTCTAAAGGCAAGTGGTCACACACACGCACACACACACTCCACCTCCAAGGAATTTGGAACCACCACCCGTGAGCCGACTAGCAAATGCATAAGCTGTCCTCCATCAGAAGTTCCATCTCCCAGGCATAAGAAAAAGTCAGTCATCCATAACTGGTTCTGGTTAAGAAGGGTTACATTTAAAATCGCTCCAGTGCCAAGAGTGACCTTCAACAGCCGCAGGCTTATGAGCTACATATATACGATATATTCTGTGTACTTTTGTTTCTTGAGTTTGTCAGTATCAAGGATCTCTTAGACCGCCAGATAAATCACATTACAAGACTTTAAACTGTACATAAATACTCATTTTTATCTATATTTTATATTGCCTCTGTGAGAGCCAGTCATTATGTTCAGACAATTAATCTTGTTTGACTTCCGAGCCTGCTCTTGAGTGCGGGAATACTGATTGCATTATAATTCATTCCGCGTGAACACTTTGGTGATGAACACAAGATGGCGGACACTTGACCCAGCTGTCAGCGTTGTTTTGAAAACTACATCAAGAATTAATATCACGAAATAAGCTGGATAATTACTGCTAGTTAAACACGGAAATGTCATGTATCCAGTGTAAGCTGGCGGCTATCGTGTTGGTGTAGAATAGTATTTTGGGTCCGTTCACGAACCAGATGTTGGCAAGCCGAAACAATTGTTTTCTATGAAAGCAACGCCGAACCAACTTATCCGTTCGGTTGCCCCTGAAACACAAATTTTTTTTTACTATTTTGAATGGATTTATGTGTGGCAAAAAAAAATATAATAAAAAATATACAGTATAACTTTACATTTGTGGCACAGGTAAATGATGGAGTAGGAGAAGAAGGAGGATAATTCCTTTGAAAGAGACCCCTATCCCATACTAAACACCATTCTCGTGATTAGTGATTGTTTCTATCATAATCCGTTTAGGCTTCTTGACACCAAGTCACTTTCTACTTTTTTGGGAGACATAATGAGGACTGATTTATTGTAAAAAGCAGCAACAACAACATTGTATCAAGAAAAACGCAAAGACAAACAATATTCACATCGCGAAAAGCTTAGTACAACTAATGCTATTCTTTAGCAGAAAACATGGCGCCAAAGCCATGTAGTGCATTCGTGCGCTGAGGTTTTGTCCCTGGGTCGAGTCAAAATGTGTTAGGAAACTGTGTTCGTGGGCCGGTTTATTCATGGCTAGAGGCGTTCGCGACTCGAGGTACCACTGTCTGTCTGTCTTCTTAGGTCTTTACTGGGTTTGACAGCCAGTTGTCTTTTATGCCATTAATTCTCATTCGGTGTGAAAAAGTGCCAACCGACTGGTACCAGATGGTCGCATTGTGTGAACCACTGTATTCTGATAGCTAATTTGAACATAAATATCAGGTTCTGTGTGCCTTCTCTGCGTATGTTATTATTTTATGGAAGACGAGAAGTGTTAATGTTTCGTTGTCCATTTTTCTTGTGAACATAAAATCCAGCATTAGTACTGCTGAAATATTCAACCGGCGATGAAACCACAGACTCCCTATGCTTTCACAGTTTATGATGCAAGGATTGTGCAATCGGTTGCAGCTGCTGCATTTAGTGTGACCGAAAACAGCAGTTGGTGAAATGCTCTATAATATATGAAAATAAGTAGAATATGATTTCGCACACACACGCACGCACACACACACACACACATAAAAATATATATATATATATATATATATATAACTATATATATATAAACTATATATATATATATATATAATATATATATATATATATATATATATATATATATATATATATATATACACTTACATACATACACACACACATATATATATATAATAAATTATTCATATATAATAATAAAATATAAATAATAATAATATATTATTCATATATATATATATATATATATATATATATATAGATATATATATATATATATATATATATACACTTACATACATACACACACATATATATAAATAATAAATTATATTCATATATAATAATAAAAATATAAATAATATAATAATATATTTTTCATATATATATATATATATATATATATATATATATATATATATATATATATGTGTGTGTGTGTGTGTGTGTGTGTGTGTGTGTGTGTGTGTGTGTGTGTGTGTGTGTGAGTAATAATAGATTATAAATTGATAATAATAGTTATTAGCATGGATGACAATCTGGAAGTATTGATATAGTGTAAAGTACCAATTTGTCGTTTAAAGAAACAATAATGTTTTTTTTTAAATGATACGTCAAGGGTTATATGGTGCACTAGATCAATACCGCCCCGACCCCACCCCCAATCCTCACCAGTATCTATTATTACCTATTATCTATTATTACCTATTATCTATTATTACCTATTACCTATTATTACCTATTATCTATTATTACCTATTATCTATTATTACCTATTATCTATTATTACCTATTATCTATTATTACCTATTATCTATTATTACCTATTATCTATTATTACCTATTATCTATATTAAAATTATATTACCTTTTACCTATTATTAAATATTATAATTATTAATATTAACTAATACCTATTATTACCTAAAAATCTAAATATTAATATTATCTAAATATAAAAAATAAAAATTATTAAAAATATTAACTATTATACATATAATTACTAAACTATACTAAATATAATATCTATTATATTATTACCTAAATATTTAATAATTCTACTTCTAATATACCTATTATAAATACTAATATTACCTAATACCTAAATATTACCTATTAAAATTAACTATATTATTTATTAAAAAAAATCTATTACTATTAATCTAATTTATTACTATTATTATTATTTTATTTTTACTTTTCTACTTTTAATAACTATTATCTACTAATATACTAATATACCTATTATCTATTATTACCTATTATATATTATTTTATATAATAATATACCTATTTATTAATAATAATATACCTATTATCTATTATAACCTAATTATCTATATAATACTATATTAACTAATTACTATTATTACCTATTAAAAATATATAATAAAATCTATTATTACCTATT